>SNQJ01S0046646.1:48628-59667 GCA_010110895.2 Picea sitchensis | reverse complement strand
CAAAGAATTGTGGTTTGGAATTTGATTCCTTGGGAAAAGGAATAGGACTAGTTCCCATGCAAAAATGAAAACCATTGGCCTATATCAGTAAACAAATTTGTGATCGACACTTGGGAAAGTCCACCTATGAAAAAAAAATGTTTTCCATTTTTCACATTGTGAATATATGTCGTCCTTACTTGCTTGGGCATCATTTCCAAATGAAAAAATAATCACCATAGCCCTAAATACTCTTTGGAGAAAAGGATTTTATTTCCAAAACAATAAAAATTGGTTACCAAAATTATGGGCTATGATTATGAGATCATTTGCAAGAAGGATAAGGAGAATGTGGTAGTTGATGCTACTTCCATAAAATATGAGGAGGAAGGGTCCTTCTTTTCATTCTCATTCATTGTAGCTAATTGGGTGAATGAAATATGTAATGAATGGTTCACTAATCCCATAATTCCATCCTTATCCAACAACTTCAACATGATTCTAATGTTTCTCCCAGCTACTTGGCACAATGATGAACACAACTATAAAGGTTGTTTGTATTTGATCAAGAAATCTAATTTTAAAACCATTATGCTATATGAACTCCATACATTCCCCAAAATAGGTCATTCCAACTTTCATAAAAAATATGAATAGATCAAACGTTCCTTCTTTTAGGAAGACATGAAAAAGGACATTCACACTTTCATGGTTGAATGGGATATTTTCCAATGGCACAAGGGAGAAAAAGTGAAGGCCCCAGGTGCACTACAACCTTTACCTATTCTACCTACTATATGTACATATGTTTCTATGGACTTCATAGTGGGGCTTCCCAAATTTGGAAATAAAACAATGATTATGTTTGTGGTCAATCGACTTTATAAATATGCTCATTTTTCCCCTCCAACACCACTAAAAATCTTCCTTGATTACTCATGTCTTCATGGATGATATCTTCAAACTACATGTTATGCCTCGATCTATTGCCATGGACCATGATCCCACTTTCACTAGTAACTTATGGAAATAATTGTTTAGTTTATAGGGCATGCGATTGAATCTTAGCATTTCCTATCAACCAAAACCAATGGTTAGAAAACATTTGTCAACAAGTGTTTGGAAGCATATTTGAGGTGCTTTACTTCAAAAAAATATTCTTAATGGGCTTAGTGGTTACCCCTAGATAAATGGTGCTACAATACAACTTTTCATGGTGTAAATCACATGACCCCATTTGAGTCAGTATATGGCCAAACTCCTCTATCTTTATTATCTTACCTACTAGGTGTCTCCAAGGTACAAGAGGTCTAAACAACCCTTACACCTAGGGTTAACATTTTGTGCACTTTCAAATATAATCTAGTCATCGCTCATAATCAAATGAAGAAATAGGATAATCAATATCACTCTAATTGTTGTTTTAAAGAAGGGGGTCAGGTCTTCCTTCATCTACATATGTATATGCATAATTCCCTCAAATAATACCACCACAAGAAGATGGCTCCAAATTTTTATGGCCTCTATATGATCCTCAAGCGTATTGGGAAGGTGGCTTACAAATTAACACTTCCCAACCACTCTAAGATCCATCCATTATTTTATGTCTCCTACTTAAATAAAATGGTTGGATCCAATTGTCAGGTTCAAACTGATCTTCCTAAATTGGAAGAAGAAGGTTCCATTTAGTTCCATCTAGAGGCCATCCTTGAAAAACAATAGTTTCATCTCCACCAGTTCACGATCGAGGAAGTTCTAATACAATGGAAGGATAATACCATATATAGAAGATGCTACATGGGAACCAAAAACCATCCTACAACACTTTTCACATCTCAAACCTTGAGGACAATACCACTTTTTAGGGGGGGGGTGGGGGGGGCATGTTAGGGTCCTAACCTTCCTATCCCCCTATGTAGGCAGATTACTATGTATTTCTATGTATGGATGCCATCATTAGTAAATAGCTTCTATGTAGTAGTGTGAACACAATTATTGCAAGAAGGATTTCTAGAAGGCTCCACCTACTAGAAAATTCATTCTTAGGGGATATAAAGTACAATATAGAGATATAGAAGCATTTTAAAAGGTGTCTTGGAAATCATTTGTAATATGAGGTCTACTCTCTTATAGGTCTCCCCCTAGAAGAGGCAAGTGAACATTGCTTCCCTATCAATAAAGGTATAATATTTTTCTCATATTATTCATTTTTCATGCAATTCTATTTATTTTTGATATATATTTGAGTAATATTTATGATTTATGCTTTGAATATTTCTTTTTGGTACACCACATATTACCTCTAGTTGTAGCATATGAGTGGTGTCGTTGAATATCCAACAATTCTTCATCCTCAATGATATGATCTTCACACATCAATTCTTCCTCTTTGAGTTAAACTCTTCAAAAATTGTTTAACGTTTTTAATCACTAAGGTATGAAACAAATTATAAAATATTATTCAGGAAAATTACAATTTAAAAGAAAAAAGTAAGTCTAGACTTTAATTAAAAAATACCTACAATATTTCCAAATTAAAAAAATTATTAAAGTATTTCATTATTATTCACCTTAGATTTTCATTCTCAATGTTAGTTGTTTGTTTTTTACCTTTTTATTTTCTCACTCATTTCCCTATTATCATCATGATGACCTATAAATCCAAATGCACCTATAACCATATAAATAAATGTACAAAAATTTATGATAAGAAGATAAGTACATAGTTTGAACACACTACTTATTATGCAATTAAGTGACCAAATGCCAAATATAAAACATTAAACAAATATAAATTAGATGAGATCACATAGTCCATTCTCTTCTAACATGGTTATCAATTTTTATTATTGAGATTTTTAAA
The DNA here is from genome assembly GCA_010110895.2 of Picea sitchensis. Classification (NCBI taxonomy): domain Eukaryota; kingdom Viridiplantae; phylum Streptophyta; class Pinopsida; order Pinales; family Pinaceae; genus Picea; species Picea sitchensis. The sequence goes on along the minus strand of SNQJ01S0046646.1, from coordinate 56,825 downwards.
TAATGACATTTATTTGAATTATGTCGAATATACCCAAAGAAATTCACAAATATTAACAAAATTGAAATTTCACGTAAAGAGACAAAGTTAGATCTCTCTTGGAGACATGGAATTCAATAATTAAGCTTAAATAAAATAAAATGTCATTTTTTTCGCAATATCACAAGATACTCTCCCATCCCTTTATTTGACAAGAAATAAAATGGATTTAAATAATAATTCAAATGAACCAACCATATCACATGATCTCACTTCCCTTTATTAGTCCCTGCTGAGGGACTATAGGGATGAGTCGTTCCTTTGACTTATATTAATCGCTGGTTGAATTCCATTTTATCCAAAGTTTTTGGTATAACTTCGATTTTCACAATTACTTAAAACAAATATTTCTATTTATCTACATTTCTATTCGTTGTGGAAATGAGGGTGTTATTTTCACCTGACAACACAGTTATTTGACTTGGTCTGTGGGAAATAAATTTCACTAATACCAATGTGAATGTAATAATTTTTTTACTTTGCAGGCTCTGACAGCTAACATTTCACATTGTAGTCGAACATACTAGTTGCTTTGCAGGCTCTAACAACTGACATGCACACTGCAGTGGACAGTTTTCAGGTTGCCTTGCTACGAGCTACCTGCTCACCTCCTTGCCACCTGCTACCTCAGTGCCTCCTCACATCCCTGCACAATGTTATATGTTTATTAGGAATTGAATAGTTTTGGATTCAGATTAGGAAGTTTTGGATTCAGATGAGGATTATATGTTATATGTTATAATATATAACATGCACGTGCTGGGGGAGAAAATGGATAGTGTGTGGATAGCTAATCGAAATTTGATTCAGTAGGAAAATAATCTTATCGTGGAGGGCTACAAGGATGGTTGAAAATGTTTGTCACTGATTACTTTTCTAAAAAAACTTTGCCAGGTCATGCAAGTTTGAGATGCCTAAGGCCTGAGTTATTAGAGATATGTGATTTAAATTACCTGTGTAGGCTCGATCGCTACGTGGATTCAAACTTTCTTGGTGGGTTAGAACTAACATGCCAATGTTGCTTACATAACGATAGAGTTCTTAACTGTCATTGTTTTATTTAAAATAAAATTTTGCTTGATATCTTAGCTTATTATTATAATTGTTTTCTTGTTTCCAATACTAACAAGGTCAATGGATCCCACTAAGGATTTGGAAGTTTCTGGATATGGAAGTGTAGCCTGGAAAGAGTGTGTTGAGAATTGGAAGAGGAGGTAGGATAAAATGCAGGTTGATGAGTGAAGAAGGAATGCTACTAGGAGGGAAGGATGGGGATCTCGATGGAAATGGACCAGATGGACCCGATCTACCACTGTATGATAAACAATTTTCTAATTTTTTTTTTTTTATTGCATATAACTTTGATTGTATCTGTTATTTAATTATTCAAAGTATTGAGAAATTTTATGCATATTATTTTCAGTCATTGTACTAATACTTTTTCCAATTTAATAAGATGGATGAAGAAAGACAACCTTTGTCAAGAAAGTTGTCAAACCCTTCTAATAGGATAAATCCATACAGATTGATTATCATTGTTCAACTTGTAATTCTGGGCTTCTTTTTCCAATATCAAATTCTTCATCTAGTCAAAGATGCATATGGGTTATGGTTGACTTCAATCCTCTATGAAGTATGGTTTGCACTCTCTTAGGTACTTGACCAGTTTCCAAAATGGATCCCCATTGAACGAGAAACATATCTAGACATATTATCATTAAGGTACACAATTGCAGTCTAGCTTTTATTGTCTCAAAGCTTGGAATTTGTTTCTCATTTTAGCAGATCAATTTAAAACATCACATTCACTCGAATGATGTAAGCTTTTTGCCACTTGAAATGTGTTATTCTGATGCAAATAGACAAAACAAACACATCAATTCCAGATTTTTTTTATAGATTGCAACGTCCAATTATATTTAATAAGAGTTATATTTGTTGGGAATGAAAGGAAAATATCCATGGCACAAACAAATCTAAATCAAGGTTCCATATTATTGCACTCCTTCAATATGCATCTCAGACGTAGGTATAGATGGGTTTGTGTTTCTGTTCATATTCAATGGCTTTATAATACACAATATTGGGAATGAAATTCTCTCTACAACTAATCTTCACATGGTTTTTATATATTTTTTCTTTTATGCTTGGTACAACCATATTCATGTCTCTTTTATACAAATCCTATGGTCGGATGGTGAATCCAATTTTTGGATCGGTGGACTTACTTTGTTCTAGGAATTGGAAACTTTTTCTAAAGTAGCCATGAAATACGATACAATGGTAAGAATACGTTACCATCATCCTAAGAATACATAGCAGTTAGAATTTTTTTTTGGCCGTCATGGTTGATGTGAAAGATAAAACATATTAATAAACTAGAAATGGCAAGGACATGATGGCATTATTACCTCTATAGGTAGGTTACATTTATTGGTGGATGAATGAATCAATACATCTAAAGTGTAAAGTTGTCCATTAATATTTCTATACTTGAACATGTAGGTATGTTACATTCGTTGGAAGATGAATGAAGAAGGCGACTATATAGGTTGAATCATCACATCATTTTACAAAGAGCATGTTGCATGTTCCTTCCTTTTGAGACAGCTTTCATCTTCCTCACCAATTTATTTTTTGAAAAAGTGAAGATATCTAATGCTTTGAAATTGATATCTACAATCATATAGATTTCTAGGAGATTACCTAATATGCTTCATAAGATAGCCCTAACATATGGAAAATTATGGTAATTTTTCAAAGAGGTTGACATATCCTTATGAAAAATTATGAAAATATTTTAAAGAGGTTTAAGTATACCAAAATGTAAGTATAACCAGATAAAAGTTATGTAATATTCCTAATTTCAAATATAAAATTAATTTTTAAATTGTATAATGTTTATTTAATATAAATAAAACATTTTTAAATGATATTTTGTAAGTGTTGTTTATAATTTTGTGATAATAAAATGAACATATTGTTTATTGTATCAGTGTGGACGCTTATTGTATCATTTTAGATATCATTTTACCCGACTTTATTATAAAAATGACTTATTGATGTGTACTAAAAGTTTAGTATATTCCAATTGAAATTGTGTAATTTTATCTATAAAAGTTTATCTTTTTTCTTAACGCAAACTACTCTTTTTTTCCAAAAATATTAGAAATGGTGCCCATCTTAATTAGTAATTGTAATTAGAAATTCAAAATATTCAACAGTGATGGGAAAATGGGTCATTTAATTATTGTCATGAACATAGATTGCATGGACACAATGTCAAGGAATAGTTACCCTCATTAGAAGCCTATGTCAAGAGTCAAAGACTAGGCAAATGAATAATTTTGAAATTTATTTAAAATTTTTGATAATTATGGAAAAATCGAAATACACCAAGTCGTAAAAATTATGAAAACACTTTTAGAATTTTTTCCTAAACCCTTGTATCTTAAACTATTCCAAGAGTTTTCCTCTCAGTTCTTCTAACATTTTTCTCTCACTTCATTGATGTTTTGTCCTCGATGAAAGTTGCCTAATAAGAATATTACTGACTTGGAGATTATATTCACAAAATCATCATAGCCCACAAAAACAGAAGGCATGGATGACTAGTAAAACATAAATCATATCGTTAATGTTGTAACATCCCGCTCTTGTGCACATTGAGTGAACTTATTCTTTGAGGACACTTTCTTGCAAGTGATCCAAGTTATTATACTATTGGTCATTTGATTATGATTATGAGATATTATTGATTTGATGATATGTTATTCTGTTGTATTCACATAGACAAGTGCTATTAACTGGGTTCTCTTGAGTGTGCAGGAATTTGGACCTCGAGGATGTTGAGGCATCGATGAAACCCCTTGGACTCTAGATCGAGTCAGGGAGTGGACTGTGGGGTTTGAATGTTGTTGATGTGACATATGTACATATGATTAGATGTTATGATGATTGATTATTATTGCTGAAATGATCCGTCAATGGATGCAGGCTGATAATATCTTGTCGAACAGACTCACATGTGGAGTAGAGGGGTCACACACGACAACCAGATACTTTGAGGGAGAGGTGTGGCAGCAACCTTGCCACAACCCACTAGCACTCCCTTCATGGCTCGAACTACAGCTTAACGATTACCTAGTTCAAGAAGACCCACAATGCCATGAGGGAAGACTGTGATAGTTTCTCACGATGATTCTAAGGGGCGCGCAATAGGGTAGGGGACTTATTCCTTAGAGACCCTTAGTATCCCACAAGATCACCTGGTGGGGTATTGAATCTAGGGGTTTGATGTCTACCAAATTCATTCAAGAGGTGAGTGGCAGCCTTGGAGCACGTAGTGCATCCTGAAGGGCACATCACACAAGGAAAATGGAAAGAGGCGAGTGGCAACCTTGGAGAACGTAGTGCATCTTTAAGGGCACATCGTGTAAGAAAAATGGAAAGAGGCGAGTGGCACCCTTGGAGCACATAGTGTGTCCTGAAGGGCACGTTGCGATTTTAAGTGGTAAGTGAATAAACCTAGTCAGACTTAAAATGAATGATATGATAAGTAAAGTTTAAAAACAATTTTTCCCTTAAAAATGTTGTCCAACCTAGTGAATTTTAAACCTAGGTCTAAGCAGAACCTCTAAACAAAAATAATTAGACATATAACAAGAAGGGGGGTAAAGAAATTCAAACTTTATTTATTAATACACACACACACACACACATATATATATATATATATAATGAAGGATTATTTTTTTTTAAAAGGGGGTAATGGTTGTTTTTATCTACATTTGCTAAATTAATTTTTAGTTAAAAAGAAAAGAGGGTAGATGGTTGTTTTTATCTACACTTGCTAAATTAATTTCTAATTAAAGAGGAAAAAGGGTAAATGGTTGTTTTATCTACACTTGCTAAATTGATTTTTAGTTAAAAAAGAAAAAGAGGGAAACTTAAAAGAAATAGAAAACTTCAAGAAAAAGGGAAACTTAAAGAAAAGGGGAAACATAAAGAAAAAGTTGAATGTCTAACTTAGTAAGGAATCTTGCCTTGGGAACTTTCTATTTATGAAATCAACTAAGGTTTAAGTAAGACATAAGTCATTTAAGAATTGTAAGGGAATATTGGGACACCGAGGAGCGTTTTTAGGAACGCTTTTAGGTGGGTGAGGGAAATACGAATATTTAATTAATTAATAAAATTGATTTCTGGTGCAACTAGGGGATTGGGCAACATGTGTACGGGCGAAATTAATTTAATGAAAAATGAATTTAATGAGAATTTGGGAAACTGATTACTAGAAAACTCTATAAAAAGGATGGAGGAGGAGGAGTATGGATCTCATGTTTTTGCATAATGTTACGTTGCTGAAATTTTACCTTGACTGAATTTTCTCTTGCGAGAGTTGGGATACCCAACTCAGGTAACGAGTAGTACCTCGACCTTGTGAGGTGATCTGGGTGCTATAATTCTCTGGTATTGTGTGTGTGGCCCCTTTGCAGCTCGAGGGCCTCAGGGGGAAGAAGAGTATCCCTAGTGTTGGCTGGGAGGTATCTGTGAGGTCACATCAGTTAGCAAGTGGGAGGTGAATGGAGCGCGTGCAGGACAATGAATCAGAGCCTTCGCTTGTGGCTATGGTACACATGCGTATATTTGTATTGAATGGTAGTTGAATATTGTTCCTACGCCTTCAGTAATGTACTTATACTATGTTAAAGTTTATGTTTAATCAGCGTAACACTATCCAGATATTTCATTTTATCCTTCAACAATTTGTCTTGATGAGCCCAACGTTCGATAAGAGAAATTAAAGTCATCCCAGCCTTATGCTCGTTGTATTTTGAATTTATTTCCCTTGGTGAACCCAAACTCTGATTGCAATGACTTCTATGTGTTTGTTTTTATTGATTTAATACGAAGAAAAATTGTGTTTTTATCTTTTGTCCCTTATCCTTAAGTTATTAGTCTGTGCTTGAGCAATCCACCAAGAGCCAAATCGGCGATCATCACTCCAGTGTTTAAAGACTTACAGATTCAAATGCCCTACTTTCATGTTCATGGAGAATAAGTGAAGGATAAATTTCGCCCAGTTATCTAACCCTTACTTATCTCTGCATTTTTATCTTATGATTAATCCATGATCTTTGCACCTTCTTGTGAATGATTAGTCTTCGCATTTTCCTTTGATTAAACTCTAATATAGGCATGTTATTTTATGCAAAATATCTGCGTCTTTTCCAGAAGTTATGGCTGCGTTTTCCTTTTATTAAACTCTGATCTAGGCCTCTTCGTTTATGCAAAATCACTACGTCCTCCCCAAAATTTCACTCTGTGATTTTCTTTTATAGACAACATTTACCCCATGATTTTCTGGGTGATTCACCCATCCTTTACTCAATGATTTCACCCATTTTTATACAACAAATCCCCCAGTTTCTACACAGTGATATTATTTGGGGAATGATTACAGTGAAATTTTATTGCAGCAATGTTATTATGGTGATTTTTATGACAGTGCTAATTTTACTACAGCAATATTATTTGGTGATTGATACAGTGATAAATTTATTACAACAATTGTATTATAGCGATTTTTATTACACTGATACATTTACTACAGAGATATTAATATAGCTATTGATCACAATGATAGTTTTATTACAATGATGTTTTTAAGGAAATTTAATACAACAATATTGTTATTCCAGCGATGTTAATATAACATATCAATGACAGTGAATTTATAATTGCAATATCATACTTTTATAGACAACATGTCATATGTTTAAAAGACAACAAATATATTTAAAAGATAGTGAATAATTAATCATACTTCATGACTGTGTGTGTATGACAGACGACGTGTGTATGACTATGTTTTTATCTAATGCATGATAGACAACGAATACTTTATTATATAAACAACGATTTTATATTATAGATGATAGTGATTTTATATGAAAACGATTTTTATTATAGATGACAACAATTTTATATTATAGATGACAACGATTTTATTATAGATGACAACGATTTTATTAAATATGACAGCGATTTATATATAGCTGATAGACAACGACTTTATTATATAGACAATTATTTTATTATAGATGACAACGATTTTTTTTAATAGGATAATTCAAGTAAAGTGTTCATGTAAAGTGAAATGAGAATTCAAGTAAATTGTTCATGGTCATTGATTAAAACTATGCTAGTTTGAATACTCTAGGCATGTACATTATATTGGAATAAGATGAACATTGTCGAGGTTAAAATGGATACACATTTTACTTGCAATGCCAACATGAGCATGGGTACAATATCTCTGAATGCTTTTAGAATTGAAGATCTCAAACTACACACACTTATTGTTTGACATGCCAACGCCAGTGTGGCCTATCTAAAAATTTCTCCATTTTTTGCAACAGTGAAGCTTGTGCTTGAAATTCAATGGAGTGGATACTTTGCTACTTATTGCCATCTTCAAAAAAAGATGTGAAAAGATAAAGCACAATTTTCTTATGTGCATCATGGGAAAAGGTTATTGCGTGAATTAACCAGTGACAAAGGCGATTAAGTGATTTGACTAATTGTGAGATCGAAATGTATAACTATTACACATTCGCTTTATCTTACGACGAAGTCAAAAATATTCTTATGCAATTATTTATAAACCCTAGAATATCGTCACATCCTCTTAATGAGTTGTTCCCTTTCTTTGAATGGAGTGCATTTCAACCATGATGGAAAGGTGATTTATGTTTTATGACAAGAGAGATATTTGAATACATTTACTAAATATCCATTAATGGGTTAGCAAGATATTCTTGTTGGTATTGTTACAATAGAAGCACTGTAACAGTGGAAAGAAAATTCTTCCGAGGTCACCGGTTTGTGGTTGGCTCTTGGTTCAAAATGTTTTTAATGTTGATATTTCCTTTGATGACTGTCAAATTTAGGATAGACAACGTCTTTTTATATAGAAAATGTATTCATATATGCTCTAAACACAACTAATTTGATCTCTGAGTAACTTTCTCTAACACAGTTCTAATATGCTCAATTGATAATGAAGGGATTCATTGCTCAGTAACATGAAATTTATAGTCTGGAATGAATTACATACAACCATTCTCTTTACTGTCCCTACCATAAAACATAA
>SNQJ01S0046646.1:15325-33607 GCA_010110895.2 Picea sitchensis | reverse complement strand
GTGTGTGTGTGTGTGTATTAATAAATAAAGTTTGAATTTCTTTACCCCCCTTCTTGTTATATGTCTAATTATTTTTGTTCAGAGGTTCTGCTTAGACCTAGGTTTAAAATTCACTAGGTTGGACAACATTTTTAAGGGAAAAACTGTTTTTAAACTTTACTTATCATATCATTCATTTTAAGGCCGACTAGGTTTATTCACTTACCACTTAAAATCGCAACGTGCCCTTCGGGACACACTATGTGCTCCAAGGGTGCCACTCGCCTCTTTCTGTTTTTCTTACACGATGTGCCCTTCAAGATGCACTACGTGCTCCAAGGCTGCCACTCGCCTCTTTCCGTTTTCCTTGCGCGATGTGCTCTTCAGGACGCACTACGTGCTCCAAGGCTGCCACTCACCTCTTGACTGAATTTGGTAGACATCAAACCCCTAGATTCAATACCCCACTAGGTCATCTTGTGGGAGACTAAGGGTCTCTAAGGAATAAGGCCCCTACCTTATCGCGCGCCCCTTAGAATCATCGTGAGAAACTATCACAGTCTTCCCTCATGGCATCATGGGTCTTCTTGAACTATGTAATCATTAACCTATAGTTCAAGCCACGAAGGGAGTGCTAGTAGGTTGTGGCAGGGTTGCTGCCACACCTCTCCCTCAAAGTATCTGGTTGTCATGTGTGACACCTCTACTCCACATGTGAGTCTGTTCGACAAGATATTATCAGCCTGCATCCATTGACGAATCATTTCAACAATAATAATCAATCATCATAATATCTAATCATATGTACATATGTCACATCAACAACATTCAAACCCCACAGTCCACTCCTTGACTCGATCTAGAGTCCAAGGGGTTTCATTGATGCCTCAACATCCTCGAGGTCCAAATTCCTACACACTCAAGAGAACCCAGTTAATAACACTTGTCTATGTGAATACAACAGAATAACATATCATCAAATCCATAATATCTCATAATCATAATCAAACGACCAATAGTATAATAACTTGGATCACTTGCAAGAAAGTGTCCTCAAAGAATAAGTTCGCTCAGTGCGCGCAAGAGTGGGATGTTACAACATTAACGATATGATTTATGTTTTACTAGTCATCCATGCCTTCTGTTTTTGTGGGCTATGATGATTTTGTGAATATAATCTCCAAGTCGGTAATATTCTTATTAGGCAACTTTCATCGAGGACAAAACATCAATGAAGTGAGAGAAAAATGTTAGAAGAAGTGAGACGAACCCTCTTGGAATAGTTTAAGATACAAGGGTTTAGGAAAAAATTCTAAAAGTATTTTCATAATTTTTACGACTTGGTGTATTTCGATTTTTTCATAATTATCAAAATTTTTAAATAAATTGCAAAATTATTCATTTGCCTAGTCTTTGACTCTTGACATAGGCTTCTAATGAGGGTAACTATTCCTTGACATTGTGTCCATGCAATCTATGTTCATGACAATAATTAGATGACCCATTTTCCCATCACTGTTGAATATTTTGAATTTCTAATTACAATTACTAATTAAGATGGGCACAATTTCTAATATTTTTGGAAAAAAAGAGTAGTTTGCGTTAAAAAAAAAGATAAACTTTTATAGATAAAATTACACAATTTCAATTGGAATATACTAAACTTTTAGTACATGTCAATAAGTCATTTTTATAATAAAGTCGGGTAAAATGATATGTAAAATGATACAATAAGCGTCCACACTGATACAATAAACAATATGTTCATTTTATTATCACAAAATTATAAACAACACTTACAAAATATCATTTAAAAATGTTTTATTTATATTAAATAAACATTATACAATTTAAAAATTAATTTTATATTTGAAATTAGGAATATTACATAACTTTTATCTGGTTATACTTACATTTTGGTATACTTAAACCTCTTTAAAATATTTTCATAATTTTTCATAAGGATATGTCAACCTCTTTGAAAAATTACCATAATTTTCCATATGTTAGGGCTATCTTATGAAGCAGATTAGGTAATCTCACAGAAATCTATATGATTGCAGATATCAATTTCAAAGCATTAGATATCTTCACTTTTGCAAAAAATAAATTGGTGAGGAAGATGAAAGTTGTCTCAAAAGGAAGGATCATGCAACATGCTCTTTGTAAAATGATGTGATGATTCAACCTATATAGTCGCCTTCTTCATTCATCTTCCAACGGATGTAACATACCTACATGTTTAAGTATAGAAATATTAATGGACAACTTTACACTTCAAAGGTATTGATTCATTCATCCACCAATAAATGTAACCTACCTATAGAGGTAATAATGCCATCATGTCCTTGCCATTTCTAGTTTATTAATATGTTTTATCTTTCACATCAACCATGCCGGCCAATTTTTTTTTATAACTGCTATGTGTTATCCCCGATATCTAGGGATAACTAGGAGATCATGTCTCGAGGCCCAAAGGTCCTAGACATGGAGTACTGAGAGCAGGATTTGACCTGAGCATGGCCCTGGAGGGTCCATCCTTCTTCTTCGCCAGATTTGTCCTATTAGCAGCAGCAGCTTCCATCACCATCGGCTTGGACTTGTATCAGAGAGGACTCTTGCTCCATGAGGTAATTGGTCCAAGGTATCATGGTATGTGTCATGTTTGATCGTTATAACCTTCTTATATATGCATTAGGTTCCTTCATTTCTGATGACTGCTTGGATCTTACACTAATCCACTTGACCATCGTTGGGGTGATTAACAGGGTGACTTAGGAAGCTGATGTTCATGGGTTTTGGTTAGCCACCGAGGGGGATTTGTAGAGCCATCGTCCGCTCCCACCATTTATTCATTTTACATCTTACCTCCTGCACATATATCCCATTCCCCTAGTCTGGCCATTAGGATGACCTTTGAGGGTTACACTTTGTCTTGTGGGAAGAAGGGGCTAAAGGCCTAGGGGGTAAAAGCAACTGGTAAAAGATAAAAGCCATAGGAAATGAAACCTAGAGATGCTTCGCCCAGGGGATCCCCCGAGAAGGAAATAAAAGGCCTCTCGATAAGAAACAGAAGGGACCCTAAGAAAAATAACAAAACAAGACCTAACCAAGAGGATGGGAGGTCTCATCACGAGCCGGCCCATTATGTTCATAGGTATCCAGTAGTATGAAATTGCCACTATCTGGTCACCACGCTAGGGAAGTGACCTTTGGTTGCATGGCCAAGGGAAAGGGGGTCTCATCACGAGCCAACCTTATCATTTCTGTGAAAATACCAGTGGGTAACACTGTCAGCTCTGGTCACCATGCCAAGGCGGTGTCCTCTGGTCAGACCTTGAAATAAAAAGAAAGAAAAACAATAAATAAAAAATAAAGTCAATAAAGGGCTTGGAAAAAATGCATCCATGACAGGTACAACTCGCCTCCTACAAAGGCACCCACAGACAACACCTGCCCTTGGTCTTACTATGACTGGGCATACCTAGACCATATCACCTCATAAAACATGGCTTGAATGATCTTATGAGGAAACTTTCCTTCTCTTGTGGGTATTATCCCAATAGGTTGTCCTGTTGGTTTCTTCAACTTTGTATAATAGATCTGTGTAATGTCTTTGAGCTCTTAGACGATATGTTGGGGATTTCATGCATGTATTTGATAACTTTAACGATGAAATATGATTTGCATTGCTATGATCCCGAGGATTGATGAGCCCATGGAGGGCGTAGTCTTTGATGTGCAGGACCATACCCGACGGACAGGTACCAGTGGACCGATACACATGGGGATATGATTAGTTCGGACCTCCATGGGGCTGAAGAGCCCATCATATGGTTGCTGGGATGGAAGATGCAGGACGATGTTGTGATGACCCATTGTGTGAAGAAGACAGAAGGATGTTCCATCAGGACACCATGGCAGAGCCCGACCTAGGGGGGATCACCCTTTGCAGATGGGACGATTGCTTTTGATGGATAGGATGTCACCTGGGGTAGCTGGATGTTTTCTGGAGCATATCGTAGTGTGATGGGGTCATTTGGCATGTGTGGCAGCTTGCAGGAGCCCCAGAGAGGCCAACGTTTTGCTTCTTGGATGCTACTCTTGCCCAAAAAGGGCCAACGTCTCCCTCAGAGGGGCCTGACGTCTCCCTTTTAGCTCATAATTATGACATTTTTAGCATTTAATGTGTAAAAAAGTGTAATATTGTTAGTCAGCCTTGTCAGCTGTTTTAATGACCTATTTTGTAATTAAAGTTCAAAAGATTGGTATAAATAGAGGACGTTGAGCCTCATTTTGAATATAACAACTCACTCTCTTGTGAGAGACACTTTTTAGTCTTTTGTCTTGGATTATTGCTCTTGGAAGTGAGGCGCTAGCATTGTGGAGGATCATTCTTGGCATGTTTATGGTGTTTTCTATCATTGGAAGGTTTACAACTAGGGTTTGATAAGCTCTTCATTGATTTGTAAGTGTATTTCTCATGCAAAACTTCTTGAATGAATGGTTGTAGGTTAAATCTCTTACATTTATTGTTACATTGTTATTATTATGCTTAATCATTGAAACCCTAGGTAGCAAACACACAAGTAGGTCATTGCTACATGTCCCCATGATGGAAAACTTGTTTAGCCATTGATTAAAGAAGGTTTAGCCTAGCCATTGCTACACTAGCCACTCTTTTTTCTGAGTTAGCTTGAACATAAATTGAAGAAGGAAGACATCCTAGGCCTAATTGATTTTACACCTAGGGATTTGACCTTAGGGTTTGAAGAGCCTTGCCTTTGCACCACTCTTCACCCTTAGATTTATGTTTCAGAGCTAGCCATTTTGCCAAGGAATTTTAAGGAAAGAGGGAGGAGTATGAGGCCTTGCTTTTGCAACACCGGAATGAGCCTCCTCCCCTTAGGGTTTTGACTTCATGGCCCTGCCATTGTAGCACCATGAATCCTAACTCTCCCGTCCTTAGATTTAGATTCTCCGAAGACCTATCCTTTACTTCTTGACTCCATAATACCCCAAGTCACTAGTCTAATTCTCCAACGTTGAGTTTATTGTGCCATAAAAACACCTTCAAACTTCTTTAATTTGAAACCCTAACTAACCTTAACGTCTCACTAACCCTAATTTGATGATGACGTCATGCCTCTTTTAGCTCTGGATTGGTACCAAATGTTGTGGCTTAGTCATCTAATTGATAGACATTGATGCTTTGATAGTTTTCATTGGCTAGATAACAAAACGTTCACCTCTTTGTCTACCAAACTAACCCTAAGGAAAAGCTGACGTCACCTTTAGTTAGCATAGTGATGCAACAACCTTTATATGTGAGCATTTAATGATATTTAATGCGTTGTGTTAATTCCAGGATTGATTGTATACATTGAATGCTGTATCATCTCCAGTGTTATTGAGAAGTAATATTATAAGCTATAGTCATTTTTTTTGCAATCATTGACTTCGTCAATAATTACTGCTATTTTATGCTCATTTATATTAAATATTGATAGTCATTGACAAATGAGGTATTAACCACTATCTGCATGTATTAGTTTTATTGTTTCCTTGTCTCACAAACAGGTGCTTCTTCTGTGGTATTTCTTCATTCTTGACTATCTTCTTGGCGGTAATCTGTGAAGGGAAAACTTGCCTTGATCCTTTAACCCTTTTCCCTTCAAAAACCCAGATTACCAGGGATGTCTCCCTTGGGTTTAGCCACCCTAAATAGAAAGATCCCCCCCATCGAGGTGACAGTGGGTGGGGAAGCTCCTGTTACGCCAGTTTGACCCTTACCTTTAAGCTAATTGACCTAAACTACAAACTGAGCGATAACATTTTGGCGCCGTTGCCGGGGAACACTGAGTCAATCTTCCTCAACGACAAACCTTTGGTAAGCCTTGCCTCAGAAATATTTCTTACAAGCTTACCTGGCGACTCCACTACAACCTTTCCCCTTATTCTTTGGTAGTTTCAGGAAAACTATCTAGCGACTCCATTGATGACGAAGCCTACAATGACTTCACAATGGTATCCCGGGAGCTATAAACCTTTAGACATGAGAAAAATCCCAGGATACCCAAGACAAATTCCCCCTATTTCCAAGAGATGGTTCCCTAAATTCACTAGTGGCGATGGGGAAAGAGATGACTTTCATATGAGTGAATTTTATTCTTACTTTATGCTCCACCCTGTCGCTGATGAGGCTGAAGATGTAGTAATGAAATTTTTTTCAAACACTCTTCATGGAGATGCTAAGAAGTGGTATAATAACCTTCCTAATGCTAGCATCACCTCTATGAACCAGTTTGAAGAGGTCTTTCTTGAAGAATGGGGAATTCAATCAGAGACATCTCAGTACTACAAATTTTTTTTGAGGATATAAAACAAACTGAGAATGAAACCCTATTTGACTTTTAGAGTAGGTTTGAGGGAACTCTACATCAGATTCCTGCAACCCATCGTCCTGGAGAAGAGTATGTTGTCCATCTCTATACCCATGCTATCTTGGCTCACCTAGGTTTTCCCCTCAGTAGAAGGGCCCCAACGACATTAAATGAAGCTTATGGCATGGATAAAGGAATTGAACAGAATATCTTCTCATCAGGTATGAAGGATCTCTTCACCTCGGGTAATCTTACTATGGAAAGTTTGTATTCCCATGAAAAACTTGCTGATGATTTCCAAGAAGAAGGGAAACAAACCATCATTCAACATAAGATACTTGAAGACGTGATTGAGGAGCAGGAATTTAAGCAAGATGATGAAGTATCCACCCGTGCACCACCCTCTGATGAAACAATCCAAGAGCCCTTTTCTCCTGCACAACCAGAAGAAGATGAGGTTAGTTGCATTCCATTTCAAGATGCCAATGATACCTTATTCCTTGATTCAGAAAATGAAGGAGAAAAGAAAGCTTTGAACAAAGTTGATGGCCCTTGTTGTGAAATCAAAGATAAAGAAGCAGTCCATGAGGATGAAACAATGACACATGCTGAAAACACCAGAGTCCTTGAAGCTCCTGCACAAGAAGAAACAATGAGTTACCCTCCTACCCTAGTTTTTGATAATGCTTTACTTTGTGATGAAAAGGAGGAGGAAGATAGATTTTCAAATGTTTCAAACCCTGCATGTTATGATACAGATAGCGACACTGTTGACAATATTAATGAGTTCATACATGTTGGGAGACGTAGGTGGGATATAGTTGGTTATGACCTGGATCCCATCTATGACACTGAGAGTCATCTCCAATTGTTTCCCTTGCAATTGTCACAACAGATTACTTCTGACCAATGGCAACAAGGAGATGAAGTTTTTACTTGTACCTTCCAAAGGACCAAGGATAACCCAGTACCTTATTCTCCTAATGATTTTCGGTCATACCTTGAGGACTTTGATGACTGTTCCTCTGAGCATTTGGACTTATTTTGTGAAGATGATTGTCAATCACCTATATGCTCATATTTTGATACAAATGAGAACATTATTTTCCTAAAGAGAGTCTCTCATAGTTTTTCACTCCAGCCACCTGTTGTTACTTTACCGTGCCTGTCCATTAAAGGTGTGCTTGGGAAGTATATTTTTAATGTTGAGTTTCCCTTTAGGTAGACCCTGAACTCCAAGGGTTGGTTGGGTACTGTATGTTTCAGTCAGTTTTTCAACTTTCCCTTTTTAGTTTGCCAGTCGTCTGCTAGATCTTTGTCGATCCCTTCTTTGATTTCAGGGCGTGAGGATGTCCTAGGTAACCATCTTACAGGTCCTTTGAGTCAATTTTCTAAACCTTGCATTTTTCATGACCCTTTCTTGAAGTGGATTGAGCACTTTCCTCAGAGATGGACTTGGCAGGATTTTATCCCTCCCACCCGCCTCCATGAGTTAGATTATGACCTTTCCGATGATATGATATACATTGTAACTCATGACATTTTTGTGCTTGAATTATCACTATTCTGGTTTATGATGAAGCACAAAGGCAGGTATCAAGGAACATTACTGGATTGGCTTCATTGGTTGTTTGACTACACCAACATGTAGCCAACAGGTAAGTGCAGGTAAGTGTTTTACTTTCTATTTTCATTTATGATTACTTTATATGCACATGTATTATTTTGCGGGGTGGCAATACCACCCCACCTTTTGTCGTTGATGCTTTCTTTTCAAGTGTGAGAAGGTCTTCAGATTTATGCCAGAGATGCTGAGGTTCTCATGCGCTCTACGGTGAGCACATGTCCCCAAGTTGGAGCTAGATGTTATCCCCGATATCTAGGGATAACTAGGAGATCATGTTTCGAGGCCCACAGGTCCTAGACATGGAGTATAGAGAGCAGGATTTGACCCAAGCATGGCCCTGGAGGGCCCATCCTTCTTCTTCGCCAGATTTGTCCTATCAGTAGTAGCAGCTTCCATCACCATTAGCTTGGACTTGCATCAGAGAGGACTCTTGCTCCATGAGGTAATTGGTCCAAGGTATCATGGTATGTGTCATGTTTGATCATTATAACCTTCTTATATATGCATTAGGTTCCTTCATTTCTGATGACTGCTTGGATCTTACACTAATCCACTTGACCATCGTTGGGGTGATTAATGGGGTGACTTAGGAAGATGATGTTCATGGGTTTTGGTTAGCCACCGAGGGGGATTTGCAGAGCCATCGTTCGCTCCCACCATTTATTCATTTTACATCTTACCTCCTGCATATCTATCCCATTCCCCTAGTCTGGCCATTAGGATGACCTTTGAGGGTTACACTTTGTCTTGTGGGAAGAAGGGGCTAAAGGCCCAGGGGGTAAAAGCAGCTGGTAAAAGATAAAATCCATAGGAAATGAAACCTAGAGATGCTTTGCCCAGGGAATCCCCCGAGAAGGCAATAAAAGGCCTCTCGATAAGAAATAGAAGGGACCCTAAGAAAAATAACAAAACAAGAACTAACCAAGAGGATGGGAGGTCTCATCATGAGCCGACCCATTATGTTCATAGGTATCCAGCAGTATGACATTGCCACTATCTGGTCACCACGCCAGGGCAGTGACCTTTGGTTACATGGCCAAGGGAAAGGGGGTCTCATCACGAGCCTGCCTTATCATTTCTGTGAAGATACCATTGGGTAACACTATCAACTCTGGTCACCACGCCAAGGCAGTGTCCTCTGGTCAGACCTTGAAATAAAAACAAAGAAAAGCAATAAATAAAAAATAAAGGCAATAAAGGGATTGGAAAAAATGCATCCATGACAAGTACAGCTCGCCTCCTACAAAGGCACCCACAGACAACACCTTCCCTTGGTATTACTGTGACTGGACATCCCTAGACCATATCACCTCATAAAACATGGCTTGAATGATCTTCTGAGGAAACTTTCCTTCTCTTGTGGGTATTAGCCCAATAGGTTGTCTTGTTGGTTTCTTCAGCGTTGTATAATAGATCTGTGTAATGTCTTTGAGCTCTTAGACGATATGTTAGGGATTTCATGCATGTATTTGATAACTTTAATGATGAAATATGATTTTCATTACTATGATCCCAAGGACTGATGAGCCCATGGAGGGCATAGTCTTTGATGTGCAAGACCATACCCGACGGACAGGTACCAGTGGACCGGTACACATGGGGATATGATTAGTTCAGACCTCCATGGGGATGAAGAGCCCATCAGATGGTTGCTGGGATGGCAGATGAAGGACAACGTCGTGATGATCCATTGCATGAAGAAGACAGAAAGACATTCCATCAGGACACCATGGCAAATCCCGGCCTAGGGGGATCGCCCTTTGCAGATGAGACGATTGCTTTTGATGGACATGACGTCACTTGGGGCAGTTGGACGTTTTCTGGAGCGTGTTGCAATGTGCTGGGGTCATTTGGCATGTGTGGAAGCTTGCAGGAGCCCCAGAGGGGCCAATGTTTTGCTTCTTGGATGTTGATCTTGCCCAAAAAGGGCCAACGTCTCCCTTAGAGGGGCCTGACGTCTCCCTTTTAGCTCATAATTATGACATTTTTAACATTTAATGTGTAAAACAATGTAATATTGTTAGTCAGCCTTGTCAGCTATTTTAATGACCTATTTTTGTAATTAAAGGTCATAAGATTGGTATAAATAGAGGACGTTGAGCCTCATTTTGAATATAACAACTCACTCTCTTGTGAGAGACACTTTTTAGTCTTTTGTCTTGGATTATTGCTCTTGGAAGTGAGGCGCTAGCATTGTGGAGGATCATTCTTGGCATGTTTATGGTGTTTTCTATCATTGGAATGTTTACAACTAGGGTTTGATAAGATCTTCATTGATTTGTAAGTGTATTTCTCATGCAAAACTTCTTGAATGAATGGTTGTAGGTTAAATCTCTTACATTTATTGTTACATTGTTATTATTATGCTTAATCATTGAAACCCTAGGTAGAAAACACACAAGTAGGTCGTTGCTACATGTCCCCATGATGGAAAACTTGTTTAGCCATTGATTAAAGAAGGTTTAGCCTAGCCATTGCTACACTAGTCACTCTTTTTTCTGAGTTAGCTTGAACATAAATTGAAGAAGGAAGACGTCCTAGGCCTAATTGATTTTACACCTAGGGTTTTGACCTTAGGGTTTGAAGAGCCTTGCCTTTGCACCACTCTTCACCCTTACATTTATGTTTCAGAGCTAGCCATTTTTCCAAGGAGTTTTAAGGAAAGAGGGAGGAGCATGAGGCCTTGCTTTTGCAACACCAGAATGAGCCTCCTGTTTTTACTTCATGGCCCTGCCATTGCAGCACCATAAATCCTAACTCTCCCGTCCTTAGATTTAGATTCTCCCAAGACCTAGCCTTTACTTCTTGACTCCATAATACCCCAAGGCACTAGTCTAATTCTCCAACGTTGAGTTTATTGTTCCATAACAACACCTTCAAACTTCTTTAATTTGAAACCCTAACTAACCTTAATGTCTCACTAACCCTAATTTGATGATGACGTCATGCCTCTTTTAGCTCTTGATTGGTACAAAACGTTGTGGCTTAGTCATCTAATTGATAGACATTGATGCTTTGATAGTTTTCATTGGCTAGATAACAAAACGTTCACCTCTTTGTCTACCAAACTAACCCTAAGGAAAAGCTGACATCACCTTTAGTTAGCATAGTGACGCAACAACCTTTATATGTGAGCATTTAATGATATTTAATGCATTGTGTTAATTCCAGGATTGATTGTATACATTGAATGATGTATCATCTCCAGTGTTATTGAGAAGTAATATTATAAGCTATAGTCATTTTTTTTGCAATCATTGACTTCGTCAATAATTACTGCTATTTTATGCTCATTTATATTAAATATTGATAGTCATTGACAAATGAGGTATTAACCACTATTTGGATGTATTAGTTTTATTGTTGCCTTGTCTCACAAACAGGTGCTTCTTCTGTGGTATTTCTTCATTCTTGACTATCTTCTTGGTGGCAATCTGTGAAGGGAAAACTTACCTTGATCCTTTAACCCTTTTCCCTTCAAAAACCCAGATTACCAGGGACGTCTCCCTTGGGTTTAGCCACCCTAAATAGAAATAGCCCCCCCATTGAGGTGACAGTGGGTGGGGAAGCTCCTGTTACGCCAGTTTGACCCTTACCTTTCAGCTAATTGACCTAAACTACAAACTAAGCGATAACACTATGTATTCTTGGGATGATGGTAACATATTCTTACCATTTTATCATATATCATGGCTACTTTAGAAAAAGTTTCCATTTCCTAGAACAAAGTAAACCCACCGATCCAAAAATTGGATTCACCATCCGACCATAGGCTTAGTATAAAAGAGACATGAATATCGTTGTACCAAGCATAAAAGAAAAAAAATATAAAAACCATGTGAAGATTAGTTGTAGAGAGAATTTCATTCCCAATATTGTGTATTATAAAGCCATTGAATATGAATAGAAACACAAACCCATCTATACCTACGTTTGAGATGCAGATTGAAGGAGTGCAATAATATGGAACCTTGATTTAGATTTGTCTGTGCCATGGATATTTTCCTTTCGTTCCCAACAAATATAACTCTTACTAAATATAACTGGACGTTGCAATCTATAAAAAAAATCTGGAATTGATTTGTTTGTTTTGTCTATTTGCATCAGAATAACACATTTCAAGTGGCAAAAATCTTACATCATTCGAGTGAATGTGATGTTTTAAATTGATCTGCTAAAATGAGAAACAAATTCCAAGCTTTGAGACAATAAAAGCTAGATTGCAATCGTGTACCTTAATGATAATATGTCTAGATATGTTTCTTGTTCAATGGGGATCCATTTTGGAAACTGGTCAAGGACCTAAGAGAGTGCAAACCATACTTCATAGAGGATTGAAGTCAACCATAACCCATATGCATCTTTGACCAGATGAAGAATTTGATATTGGAAAAAGAAGCCCAGAATTACAATCCAAACAATGATAATCAATCTGTATGGATTTATCCTACTGGAAGGGTTTGACAACTTTCTTGACAAAGGTTGTCTTTCTTCATCCATCTTATTAAATTGGCCAAAGTATTAGTACAATGACTGAAAATAATATGCATAAAATTTCTCAAGACTTTGAATAATTAAATAACAGATACAATCAAAGTTATATGCAATAAAAAAATAAAATTGGAAAATTGTTTATCATACAGTGGTAGATCAGGTCCATCTGGTCCATTTCCATCGAGATCCCCAACCTTCCCTCCCAGTAGCATTCCTTCGTCACTCCTCAACCTGCATTTTATCCTACCTCCTCTTCCAATTCTCAACACACTCTTTCCAGGCTACACTTCCATATCCAGAAACTTCCAAATCCTTAGTGGGATCCATCGACCTTGTTAGTACTGGAAACAAGAAAACAATTATAATAATAAGTTAAGATATCAAGAAAAAAATTATTTTAAATAAAACAATGACAGCTAAGAACTCTATCGTTATCTAAGCAACATTGGCATGTTAGTTCTAACCCACCTAGAAAGTTTGAATCCACGTAGCGATCGATCTTGCACAGGTAATTTAAGTCACATCTCTCTAATAACTCAGGCCTTAGGCATCTCAAACTTGCATGACCTGACAAAGTTTTTTTAGAAAATTAATCAGTGACCAACATTTTCAACCATCCTCGTAGCCCTCCACGATAAGATTCTTTTCCTACTGAATCAAATTTCGGTTAGCTATCCACACACTATCCATTTTCTCCCCCAGCATGTGCATGTTATATATTATAACATATAACATATAATCCTCTTCTGAATCCAAAACTTCCTAATTTGAATCCAAAACTATTCAATTCCTAATAAACATATAACATTGTGCAGGGATGTGAGGAGGCACTGAGGTAGCAGGTGGAAAGGTGGTGAGCAGGTAGCTCGTAGCAAGGCAACCTGAAAACTGTCCACTGCAATGTACATGTCAGTTGTTAGATCCTGCAAAGAAACTAGTATGGTCGACTACAATGCGCAATGTTAGTTGTCAAAGCCTACAAAGTAAAAAATTTATTACATTCACATTGGTATTAGTGAAATTTATTTCCCACAGACCAAGTTGGATAACTGTGCTGTCGGGCGACAATAACACCTTCATTTCCACAAAGAATATAAATGTAGATAAATAGAAATATTTGTTTTAAGTAATTGTGAAAATCGAAGTTATACCAAAAACTTTGGATAAAATGGAATTCAACCGGCGATTAATATAATTCAAAGGAACGACTCATCCCTATAGTCCCTCAGCAGGGACTAATAAAGGGATGTGAGATCATGTGATATGGTTGGTTCATTTGAATTATTATTTAAATCCATTTTATTTCTTGTCAAATAAAGGGATGGGAGAGTATCTTGTGATATTGCGAAAAAAATGACATTTTATTTTATTTAAGCTTAATTATTGAATTCCATGTCTCCAAGAGAGATCTAACTTTGTCTCTTTACGTGAAATTGCAATTTTGTTAATATTTATGAATTTCTTTGGGTATATTCGACATAATTCAAATAAATGTCATTATTTAAAAATCTCAATAATAAAAATTGATAACCATGTTAGAAGAGAATGGACTATGTGATCTCATCTAATTTATATTTGTTTAATGCTTTATTGATGGGTAGTTATGTGTTGGAATTTGGTCACTTAATTGCATAATATATAGTGTGTTCAAACTATGTACTTATCTTGTTATCATACCCTTTGGTACATTTTTTTATATGAGAAGAGAATGGACTATGTGATCTCATCTAATTTATATTTGTTTAATGTTTTATTGATGGTAGTTATGTGTTGGCATTTGGTCACTTAATTACATAATATGTAGTGTGTTCAAACTATGTACTTATCTTCTTATCCTAACTTTTGGTACATTTATTTATATGGTTATAGGTGCATTTGGATTTATAGGTCATCATGATGATCATAAGGAAATGAGTGAGAAAATAAAAAGGTAAAAAACAAACAACTAACATTGAGAATGAAAATCTAAGGTGAATAATAATGAAATACTTTAATAATTTTTTTAATATGGAAATATTGCAGGTATTTTTTAATTAAAGTCTAGACTTACTTTTTTCTTTTAAATTGTAATTTTCCTGAATAATATTTTATAATTTGTTTCATACCTTAGTGATTAAAAACGTTAAACAATTTTTGAAGAGTTTAACTCAGAGGAAGAATTGATGTGTGAAGATCATATCATTGAGGATGAAGAATTGTTGGATATTCAATGACACCTCTCATATGCTACAACTAGAGGTAATATGTGGTGTACCAAAAAGAAATATTCAAAGCATAAATCATAAATATTACTCAAATATATATAAAAAATAAATAGAATTGCATGAAAAATGAATAATATGAGAAAAATATTATACCTTTATTGATAGGGAAGCAATGTTCACTTGCCTCTTCTAGGGGGAGACCTATAAGAGAGTAGACCTCATATTACAAATGATTTCCAAGACACCTTTTAAAATGCTTCTATATCTTTATATAGTACTTTATATCCCCTAAGAACATTCTAGAGAATGAATTTTCTAGTAGGTGGAGCCTTCTAGAAATCCTTCTTGCAATAATTGTGTTCACACTACTACATAACAATTATTTACTAATGATGGCATCCATACATAGAAATACATATTAATCTGCCTACATAGGGGGATAGGAAGGTTAGGACCCTAACATGCCCCCCCCCACCCCCCGCCCCCCACCCCCCCCTTAAAAAGTGGTATTGTCCTCATGGTTTGAGATGTGAAAAGTGTTGTAGGATGGTTTTTGGTTCCCATGTAGCATCTTCTATATATGGTATTATCCTTCCATTGTATTAGAAATTCCCCGATCGTGCACTGGTGGAGATGAAACTATTAGGCCTCTAGCTGGAACCAAATGGAACCTTCTTCTTCCAATTTAGGAAGATTAGTTTGAACCTGACATTTGGATCCAACCACTTTATTTAAGTAGGAGACATGAAATAATGGATGGATCTTAGAGTGGTTGGGAAGTGTTAATTTGTAAGCCACCTTCCCAATACGCTTGAGGATCATATAGAGGCCATAAAAATTTGGAGCCATCTTCTAGTGGTGGTATTATTTGAGGGAATTATGCATATACATATGTAGATGAAGGAAGACCTGACCCCCTTCTTTAAAACAACAATTAGAGTGATATTGATTATCCTATTTCTTCATTTGATTATGAACGATGACTAGATTATATTTGAGAGTGCACAAAATGTTAACCCTAGGTGTAAGGGTTGTTTAGACCTCTTGTACCTTGGAGACACCTAGTAGGTAAGATAATACAGATAGAGGAGTTTGGCCATATACTGACTCAAATGGGGTCATGTGATTTACACCATGATAAGTTGTATTGTAGCACCATTTATCTAGGGGTAACCACTAAGCCCATTAAGAACAATTTTTTGAAGTAAATCACCTCAAATATGCTTCCAAACACTCGTTGACAAATTTTTTCTGACCATTGGTTTTGGTTGATAGGAAATGCTAAGATTCAATCGCATGCCCTATAACCTAAACAATTATTTCCATAAGTTACTAGTGAAAGTGGGATCATGGTCCATGGCAATAGATCGAGGCATAACATGTAGTTTGAAGATATCATCCATGAAGAGTTGAGTAATCGAGGAATATTTTTAGTGGTGTTGGAGGGAAAAAATGAGCATATTTATAAAGTCGATTGACCACAAACATAATCATTGTTTTATTTCCAAATTTGGGAAGCCCCACTATGAAGTCCATAGAAATATATGTACATATAGTAGGTAGAATAGGTAAAGGTTGTAGTGCACTTGGGGCCTTCACTTTTTCTCCCTTGTGCCATTGAAAAATATCCCATTCAACCATGAAAGTGTGAATGTCCTTTTTTATGTCTTCCCAAAAGAAGGAACGTTTGATCTATTCATATTTTTTATGAAAGTTGGAATGACCTATTTTGGGGAATGTATGGAGTTCATATAGCATAGTGGTTTTAAAATTAGATTTCTTGATCAAATACAAACAACCTTTATAGTTGTGTTCATCATTGTGCCAAGTAGCTGGGAGAAACATTAGAATCATGTTGAAGTTGTTGGATCAGGATGGAAATATTGGGATTAGTGAACCATTCATTACATATTTCATTCACCCAATTAGCTACAATGAATGAGAATGAAAATAAGGACCCTTCCTCTTCATATTTTATGGAAATAGAATCAAATACCACATTCTCCTTATCCTTCTTGCAAATGATCTCATAATCATAGCCTATAATTTTGGTAACCAATTTATATTGTTTTGGAAATAAAATCCTTTTATCCAAAACGTATTTAGGGCTATGGTGATTATTTTTTCATTTGGAAATGATGCCCAAGCAAGTAAGGATGACATATATCCACAATGTGAAAAATGGAAAACATTTTTTTTTCATAGGTGGACTTTCCCAAGTGTCGATCACAAATTTGTTTACTGATATAGGCCAATGGTTTTCATTTTTGCATGGGAACTAGTCCTATTCCTTTTCCCAAGGAATCAAATTCCAAACCACAATTCTTTGTGAGGTTAGGCAGAGAAAGTACTAGGGAGGTACACATAACATCTTCCAAATACTATCAGGCTTGATCTATAGCTACATTCCAATTGAAATCATTTTTCTTAAGTAAGGCAATGAGAGGAGCCATAGTTTTTCCATAGTTATAGAAAATCTTTCTATAGTACCGTGTTAGACCAAGGAAACCTTGTAAACTTTTAAGAGCTGTAGGATGAGGCCATTGTTGTAACATCCCGCTCTGGTGCATTGAGAAAACTTATTCTTTGAGGACACTTGCTTGCAAGTGATCTGGATTATTATGCTATTAAAACTTTTGATTTTGGTTATGAGGCGTTATGGGATGATGACATGTTGTTTTACCACTTTGACATAGACAGGTGCTATTGACTCAGTTTTACTGAGTGTGCAGGGTTTTGGACCTTGAGGATGTAGAGGCATCGATGGAACCCCTTGGAATCTGGATCGAGTCAGGGAGTGTGCCATTGGGGTTTGATTGTTTTACTGTGATATTAGTGCATCTGATTAGATGATATGATGTGGATATGTTCTGACATGATTTGTTGATGATGCAGTTTGACGATAGCTTGCCGACCAGACTCACATATGGAGTAAAGGGGTCACACATGACTACCAGAGAGGTTGAGGGAGAGGTGTGGACAACAGCCCTGCCACAGCATACTATCACTCCCGCCGTGGCTTGAACTATAGGTTAACAATTACCTAGTTCGAGAGGACCCACGATGCTGTGAGGGAAGATTGCGACAGTCGCTCACGATGATTCTAAGGGGCGCGCAATAAGGTAGGGGAATTATTCATTAGAATCCCTTAGTCTCCCACAAGTTCACCTAGCGGAGTGTTGACTCCAGGGGTTATTGATGTCTACCAATCAGTCAAGAGGCAAGTGGCACCCTTGGAGAACGTCGCGCGAGGGAACAGATGAGGCGAGTGGCACCCTTGGAGCACCTAGTGCGTCCTGAAGGGCACGTCGCATTGATGATGATAGAGGATGAACCTAAATGGCCTAAGACAAATAACAGGTTAAGAAATTTCAAAACAATTTCCCTAATTAAATGTTGCCCAGTACAAAATCTAAGTTCTAAGTCTAAAATTTTGCTAGGGGTAAATTTTGTCTACCTTTAAAAAAAAAGGCAGGGGGGATAAAATAAAAAGATAAATTAAAATAAGATAATAATATTTAAAAAAATAAAAGCCACATAATTAATAATTATAACCTTAGTTAAAAGCTTGTTATAAAAAGGGGGGGAATAAGAA
>SNQJ01S0046646.1:1546-15218 GCA_010110895.2 Picea sitchensis | reverse complement strand
TATATATATATATCTGTGGATTAAAATTTAAAAGAAAAAGGGGGAATGAATGGTTTTATCTTTGGATAATTTTAAAATATTAATTTAAGGATAAAAAGGGGAAAAAGGGGTTAAATTCCACAATTGCCTTTTTGAGCTCTAATAAAAAGGGGAAAGAGGGAAAATAAAAAAATAGGAAACTAGGGAAAGGAGGTAACATAACAAAGAAAAAGGGGAACTTAAG
The DNA here is from genome assembly GCA_010110895.2 of Picea sitchensis. NCBI lineage: Eukaryota > Viridiplantae > Streptophyta > Pinopsida > Pinales > Pinaceae > Picea > Picea sitchensis. The sequence goes on along the minus strand of SNQJ01S0046646.1, from coordinate 14,995 downwards.
GGAAAAAGCGGGAAGTCAACTTAGTAAGGAATCCACATTTAGGAGCTTTCTAATTTTAAACTGAATTAGCAATTTCACAATAAGGAAAGCCTTTAAAACCTGTAAGGGAATCTAGGGACACCTAGGAGTGATTCTTGGAGTAACTCTAGGTGGGTGAGGGAAATAAAGATAATTACTTAATTAAAGAAATTAATTCATGGAGAATTGTAGGGGATGAGGGACACTTGTACGGAGAGGAATTTTTAAGAATTTATTATTAAAATTTTAATTAAATGAGATTTAGGGAAAGAAAGGAAGTTTAAAACTCTATAAAAGAAAGGGAGGAGAAGGAGGAAGGGGGATCTTCTGTTTGCGTAACGTTACGCTGCAGAAATAATGACTTGAATGATTCACTTGTGGGGAGTTGGGATACCCAGCTCAGAGAGGAGTGGTAGCTCGGCCTTGCGAGGTGATCTGGGAGCTAGACGAAACCTATGGATAGTGTGTGTGGCCCCTTTGCATCTCAGGGGGCTAAGGGGGAAGAAGAGTACCACTAACGTTGGCTGGGAGGTACCGGTGAGGTCACGACAGTCGGCGAGCAGGAGTTGCACGGAGCACAGGATGCCAATCGGAGCGGGCGAACAGGCAAAGGTACGCGTTCTTAGTTGAATGGTATAATGTTGTAGGTTTTATGATTGGATCTACTTATTGATTTTATGAGTAGATTGGATGTTTAGATTGATAGCTGAAATTTTCCTAGCCTAGCTCCTTGGTTGTAGTCTCCTCGGGTCTTGTTCTCCGCATGTCGTGACCGCACTATGTGTGATGCTTGAGACCTTGAGGTTGTTTATCCTTCACCCCTAGCTCACCATTCCTCACCTGAGAAGTCGGCCAGGAGCCTGATCTACGGTCGTCACATTAGCGATAAAAGAACTATGGATCTCAATGCCCTACTTTTCTGTGCAAGGATGGCGAGCGAAGGAAGTTCTCGTCAGCCATCTACCCCTCCTGATTGTCCCTGGCTGATTGTTGGTCTTGCACCTTGATGTGATAATTTATCCATGTTTTTCCTTGATTGATAACCTTGAGTAGAAGGTCCATTCTCTGCGTTTCTACATTTGTGAATAAGTTTCATTGTTGAACATTTGCTCTGCGTTTTTGCGTTGAATGCGTTTTCATTTCTGCCCTGCGATTTTATATTGAATGTGTCTCACTGCTGGGCATACTGTTCTGAGAGTATAATCCTTGGCCCGCGGTTAAAATCTTCCTTTTCTATTTGATGTAATTCATGGGGAATGTAACCCAATGATTTACCCTTTTCTTCCACATGTTATAGACTGCAATTTCTTAACTAATCCACTACAGAAGGGCATTTTTCCCTCTGCTTAAGAATTACTTCGGTAAATTACTGTGTTTTTACTTCAGTGTTGTTTCTCTCTGCTTTTCGTTTTTTTAATTTTCCCCTTTTCTTAGTGTTTGGGTGATGTCCCTTCTTGCGTTTACGTGGAGTCCTCAGCCTGTACCTCAACTTTTATATCAGCCTTTACCTCAACAAAACAACAACAATATTTTCTACGTTGCTTCATATCTCTGCGATTTGTCTTGTTGTGATTCGTTGGTTGCGAAATTATTTTACTTCAGCCCTGCGACATCTCTTTTTCTTTAATCATAAACTAAGACCAAGCACTTGATAGTTGTTATATTAATCCACTACTTAGAATTTGAGAAAGATCTATCATGTTGTCAACTATATTATCATCTCTGAACCTTAAATTTTGGTTTGGGTACTTGCAAGTGAATGCATGTCGGATTGTATGGTTGTTGACAACCATATCTTACATTATCCTTCAGACTACTAAAGTCTCCGTACATTTAATTGGTAAACTCAAAGATTAATAATGTAACAGTCGCTGAAATTTAGTTGTTGTACATTATTGAACTTGAGTGGGCTGTATTCTTATTTCGCTGTGTCGAAACTTGAATTTTTGAGGGTCTCTGTGTATTTTATTTTTAATTCAGATGGGTGTGTGTTTAATTAGTTGTACATTAGATCTAAAATCTGTAGTCTGGGGTTTCCATGGACGACGTGAATAACTGTGGTGAGTTTCATGAGTAATGAGATCCACACTTTATTGGAATTGCACTTTACCATATTATAGTCCAGGATTTTAAGAGAATAGTGTCGTTTTAGCATTATTAAACCATCGTCAAAAATGGCATAATCACTATAAGAATTATATGTAATCCCTAATTTGGCAGTACATCGTGTCGTATCTTTTGCTTTTATCAGTTGAGTTTCCTTCCCTAATGATGATAGCGTAACCCTACACTCCAACCGTGCATGGAATTTCCCTTAACAATGTAACTGATTCGACTGGTGTTGGCTAGCCATTACTAAATAATTGTTATGAACTGAGAATGCGCTAACCCAGGGCAAGGTGAATTCAGTCAATAACAATCATGAATTTATTTAACTGGCAGTAATTTTTCTAAAACCTGACGGAATTTAATTGAGTGACAGGTCGATTGGCAGCAAAATTTTCAGATATTAAATCTTGAACTGGCAGTAACTTATTATCTGAACCTTAACCAATTAGACCTTTGTACCCACCTGTGCAATTGGCAAATTTTGGATAGATTTTACACCTGTGCGTCTTGTATTTTCTTACTGGAATCCTTGTTAATAAATTCTTTTATGGTAGTGCCTTTAGGTATAAATGTGCCTAAGTCAATATTTTGCATTGAAATAATTCGAGGTCCATACGAAGTAAAATGTCATATATGAGTCTCCTTAAGTTATAAGGAATTTTCAGTTTAGTATTTTATATGTTTGATGATTCTTAATTATTAATGGAAAGCCTTACATTTCTTGGAATTTGTATTTTAGCTTGGTGTTCAATAAGACAAGTACTTCATAAGAGTGTGTAACTTGGGTATGTTAACTATGTGGTTGTCCTTACATTTCAATTTATATGTTTTAAGAATAGATATGGAGATCCATGTCACATGAATTTACAATGGTTCCTAACCTTAGATTTTATTGTCTCCTTCATTATGTCTTCTAAATTTTGGAGTAAGTGTGATTGTTATTGACAGTAGATACTGTTATTGTAATATGTATATGTGAAGTTACTATAATATATTGTTATTGTAAAATGTAGATGTAATGTTATTGTAATATAAAATAAAATGTAAACGTTATTGTTTTGATAAAATATCAAATGTAATGTTATTGTTACTTTATTGCAATGTTATTGTAATATAAAATGTAATGTTATTATGTTATTGTAATTTTATTGTTTAATAACATATAAAATGCAATGTCTTTTTCGAACTAAGTGCATTAAGTTATAATGATATTAGTAAATGGGGATTTTGCAATTAATTAAATTTACATTATTTTTAAGGTTGGGTTTGGTAACTGGTCGACTAATGGTAATCACTGGAGTAAGTGATCTGTAATTAATGCCAATTGAGTTGTAGATAAGGCCCTTGTCTTAAATAATGGTTGGTTGATGTCGGAGTCTTTCTGACTTGCGCCTTCTGTAGAGGATGTGGTTGTTCATTTAATTATTGTTGTACTTGGTTGTAAACATTTAATTGTTGGGTTTGCTGGTGTCAGGTGGGTTGTAGACACCTCCTAGTTCCTTAGAATAGTCGCCAGCCCTGAGACCTTAAATGGTCAAAATCGATGGGAACTTGGGCTTGAGCGTTTCTTATGTGTCCGAGAGGTCCTAACCATTGCAAGGTAGGAAGGGTGGGTAGTTGTCTTGTATTTTCCGGTTGTTTGTCGATCATTGCATCCAGATTCTTGATGTGTGCCTTAGGTTGTCATGTTGTTGTTGTAGTTGCATGCGTCATGTTCGTCGTCATGTTGCGACACAGAGTATAATGTCTTTATTACCCTTGTACACACGCACAAAAAAAAAAAAAAATGAAAAAAAATAAAAATAAAAATTGCACTTGTTATGAGAGGTTGATGTTGTAACGAACAAGAGGTTCATTACATATGGTATCAGAGCGGGTTCAACCCGTGACTTGGGATTGCTACGACTTTCGTTGATATGATTGATTATACTGTTGTTGATAGAGTTGACTTGTGTGCGTGCAGACAATCATGGTTAGAGGATGCTATGGAGGCAGACGACGGGGTGCTAGGGGAGGGGGTGTGACACCTCCAGTAGCATCCACGCCTGAGGGGTTTAATCCCCAAGGGGACGAGCAGGTTCTTGGACAGGAGTAGATAACAGTTGGCGATGTATTTAGAATGATGAGATATTTTCGTGCATATCCGAAGCTCTAATCAGCCATTTGGACAGAGATGAGGCCAGGGCGCTGACTCCCGCTGAGGTTCCACCGCGTGCTTTAGCAGGTATGGGTAGCATTCACCATGAACTCGAGAAGGTCAAATTTCTCGAGTTCTTTGGTTCCCTGGACGATGCAGCCATTGAGGCATGGTTGGAGAACATGGCGATGTGCATCACACTTCGCGATTATACCTCCAACATGAAGGTCCGCATGGCGGTCTTTCAACTGAAGGGGAGCGCTCTTCTATGGTGGAAGATGCTCCTACCACAGCTGAACATGGTCGTTGAAGACATGTCATGGGAAATGTTCAAGGAACAGTTCCGAGAGAGGTACCTTTCAAAGGAATTCATTGAGCGTCATCTCAATGAGTTCAACTCTTTACGACAGGGAGGTCGTACGGTGCCTGAGTACGAGGCCTATTTTATGGAGCTGCTCCGATATGCTCCGCACCTTAACACTGAGAAAATTAAGGTCAAAAGGTTCATGTTCAGCCTTAAAAACAGTCTGCATGCAAAGGTTAGGATTTTTATGCCTCAAACCTTGCATGATGTCGTCTAGAAGGTCCTCATAGTAGAGGAGGAGCTTGTCAGTGGGGTCAGACCAGGACTCCAGCGAGACCAACAGAGCAGGTTTCATCTGGAACACAACAGCACCAGACATCCGTGAGGCATACACCGGGATATCGTGGCTTCCAGAGGGGATCCACTTTCACCACACCTCGGTGACCGCCGCCTCAACAGCGAACACCTTATTGGGGACCCTAGCATCAGTAGCAGCGTCGACCGTAGCAGCAGTAGTTTAAGCCTATTCAAAAGAACAGACCAGGATTCCAGGTCGGTGGGCCGTCATTTTCTACTTCGAGTACCATGACTACTGGGCCGAAGAAGGGGTGTTGGACGTGTGGGGAGCCACACTACCAGCGTGACTTCCCAGTGGAGAGGACCAGAGCATTTGGATCAGCCGGACCCACTACTATGGGAGATATGGTCAAGGCCCATCGGATTGATGCAGCGATGAATAACCGCTAGGTAGAGCATCATTCGACTGTGCTCGAGATGACAGGTACTGTCGCTAACCAGACCCTTAGTATTTTGATAGATCCCAGTGTTACCAAGAGTTTCATTTCTGGTGCAGCGCTAAAGAAGATTAAGGTAAAGGCAGTAAAGCAAGATGATTTTAGCTTCGTGGAGATGGCTTCGAGAGCCAAACAGAAGGTTGGAGGAAAGGTTACAGGCTGTGTCCTTAACCTAGGAGAGTTTGTCACAAGGGCCAACTTGTATGTCACGATCTTAAGATCTTATGATGTCGTGATTGGTATGGATTGCTTGGAGTGGCATGAGTCGATACTCAACTATAAGACGAAATGATTGAGCTTGGTCGATGACGAGAGACAAAGATGTGTGATTGTAGAACGAAACTAGGGAGTTTCCCTGAGGTTCATCTCTTCCTTGCAACTTCAGAAGAGCATGCGCAAGGGGTGCAAACTTTATGCGATCCTTGCGTTAAACGAGAAGGGGGTAGTGGAAGGTATAGAACACCTTCCAGTGGTAAAAGAGTTTGCGGACGTTTTTCCAGAGGAGTTACCTGGGATGCCGCCAGAGAGGGAGTTCGATTTTACCATAGACCTAAAACCAAGGACTGAACCGATAGCAATAAAGCCTTATCGGATGTCGACCCTAGAGTTACAAGAGTTGAAAATGCAACTGAAGGAGTTGCTGGACCTGGGACTGATGCGTCCTAGTGTGTCCCCGTGGGGTGGACCTATTATTTTCATACGAAAGAAGGACAGATCGTGGAGGCTTTGCATTGACTACCGTCAACTTAACAAGGCTACGATCAAGAATCAATATCCATTGTCGAGAATTGATGATTTGTTCGATCAAATGAAGGGGGCGACGGTGTTCTCCAAGATTGATTTTCGATCAGGGTATCACCAGTTGTAGATCAAGGAGGATGACATCCCTAAGGCCACCTTTAAGATGAGGTTTGGACATTACGAGTTTACTCTTTTACCGTTTGGACTGACAAACGCCCCAGGAGTATTTATGAGTTTGATGAATGGGGTGTTCCATGAGTACTTGGACAAGTTCGTCCAAGTATTCATTGATGATATTTTGATCTACTCTCGGATGACGGAGGAGCATGACAAGCACTTGCACTTGGTGCTACAGTGTTTGCGAGAGCACAATATTGTATGGGAAGTTGTCCAAATTCTCTTTTTACCAATCGAAGATTCACTACTTAGGGCATGTCATCTCTGGCGAAGGCATCGCCATGGATCCATCCAAGGTCAAGGCTATCATGGAATGGCCTGTGCCTATGAATGTCCCGGAAATGCGTAGCTTCATGGGTTTCACAGGATACTATCGACGATTTTTCGAGGAATTTTCAAGGATAGAAAATCCGATCACGGAGTTGCAGAAGAAGAGAAAGAAGTTTGTATGGACCGAGAAATGCACGGAAGCATTTCGGAGGCTCAAGGAATTGTTGACAACAACACCAATACTAAAGGTCCATGACATGGACGTGAACTTCTTGGTATGCACTGACGCATCCAAGGAAGGATTAAGCGGAGTCTTGATGCAAGATGGATGAGTAATCGCTTAAATTTTGAGGAAACTGAGAAGGCATGAGGAGAACTACATGACGCATGATTTGGAGTTATTAGCCATCGTATATGCCTTGAAGGTTTGGAGACACTACCTTGTTGGAAGAAAATTTGAGCTAAAGACCGACCATTGTGGACTACAACACATTTTTACGCAAAGCAACCTGAACGCACGACAACGACGTTGGTCGGAATTTCTTAGTGAGTACAACTTTGATATTACTTACATAAAGGGAACAATGAATCGAGTGGCGGATGCCTTGAGTCGGAGACAACACATCTCTTTAGTGCTGCCTCTTCAGACGAATCTACATGAAAAGATTCTAACTTTGCAGCATGACGATGACTGGTACAAAGAGGTCGAGGGTTTTATCAGACAAAACACAATGATGGTACCACGATTTGAGGGATTTTCTTTTGACAGTGATGGTTTATTGAGGTTTAAAGGTCAGATTTACGTACTGCCAAACGACGAGTTGAGGATGTTGATCCTGAGCGAGGCTCATAGAGAAGTCTATATGGCTCACCCGGGAGTCACGAAGATGAGGGCAGACCTTAAACCCTTATTCTTCTGGAAGGGAATGAAGGCAGACATAGTCAACTATGTGGCCAGATGTCTAGAATGTTAGCAGGTAAAGGTTGAACATAGACACCCAGCGGGATTACTACAACCACATGCTATTCCGGAATCGAAATGGGAGGTTATTTCGATGGATTTTATTGTTGGATTGCCACTAATGGCAAGGAGACATGACTCAATTTTCATGGTAGTAGACACTCTAATGAAGAGAGCTCACTTTATTCCTGTGAGTATGACCTATTAGACACCTGACATAGCTAGAGTTTTCATCAGTGAGATTGTGAGGCTGCATGGCATGCCTAAGAAGATTATCTCTGATTGAGGATCGATGTTTACTGGATGATTTTGGACGAGTTTCCAAGAGGCCTTGGGAACCCAACTTAACTTTAGTACTGTGTATCACCCAAAGAATGACGGGTAGACTGAACGAATGAACCAGACCTTGGAGGACATGTTGCACATGTACGTGATGGACCAACAAAAGCGTTGGGAATAATTCTTGCCACTAGTGGAGTTCGCTTACAACAACAGTTACCAGAGAACCATTAAAATGGAGCCTTTTGAGTTTCTTTACGGGCGACCGTGTCGAACGCCTTTGAGTTGGGATCGGCTTGAGGATAGGGTCCTAGTGGGACCAGAAGCGATCCAAGAAATGGAATATCAAATGTAGACAATAAGATAAAGGATTAAAGAAGCGTAGGATCAACAGAAGAGTTATGCCGATGCACACCGTGTCGACCATAGTTACGAGGTCGGCGATCAAGTCTTCTTGCGGGTTAAACCGCATAAGAGTTTGATCAAGTTTGGGAAGGGAGCTAAACTCTCTCCTAGGTTCATGGGACCCTTCAATATTGTGGAGAGAAAGGGGCCCGTGGCCTATCGACTAGCCTTGCTTGATTCTTTGAGGCGTATGCACGATGTTTTTCATGTATCTATTATGAGACATTATATTAGCGATCCTAAACATGTTATTGACATGAGTTCCTTGCAGGTATCAGACGAGGGGGCGCTCATAGCTGAGTCGGTCCACATCTTGGATCATCACGTTCGACAACTACGACATCAAACAATAGATCAGGTCAAGGTCCAGTGGGACAATTATAGTCCACACTCAGCGACTTGGGAGGATGCATATGATATGCGCCAGCAGTTTCCATTTTTGTTTGATAGATAGACATATGATACTATGATACGCTTTATTTCATCTTATATACTGTGAAACTTTGGGATGAAGTTTATACCAAGAAGGGGTGTATGTAACATCCCGCTTTGGCACACTGAGAAAACTTATTCTTTGAGGACACTTGCTCGCAAGTGATCCGGATTATTATGCTATTAAAACTTTTGATTTTTATTATGAGGCATTATGGGATGATGACATGTTGTTTTACCACTTTGACATAGACAGGTGCTATTGACTTGGATTCACTGAGTGTGTAGGGTTTTGGACCTTGAGGATGAGGAGGCATAGATGGAAACCCTTGGACTCCGGATCAAGTCAGGGAGTGTTCCATTGGGGTTTGATTGTATTACTATGATATTAGTGCATCTGATTAGATGATATGATGTGGATATGTTCTGACATTATTTGTTGATGATGCAGGCTGACGATAGCTTGCCGACCAGACTCACATATGGAGTAAAAGGGTTACACACGACTACCCGAGAGGTTGAGGGAGAGGTGTGGACAATAGCCCTGCCACAGTCTACTAGCACTCCCACCGTGGATCAAACTGTAGGTTAACAATTACCTAGTTCAAGAGGACCCATGATGTTGTGAGGGAAGACTGCGACAGTCGCTCATGATGATTCTAAGGGGCGCGCAATTTTGGATAGATTCTACACCTGTGTGTCTAGTATTTTCTTACTAGAATCCTTGTTAATAAATTCTTTTATGGTAGTGCCTTTAGGTATAAATGTGCGTAAGTCAATCTTTTGCATTGAAATAATTCAAGGTCCATACGAAGTAAAATGTCATACAGGAGTCTCCTTAAGTTATAAGGAATTTTTAGTTTAGTATTTTATATGTTTGATGGTTCTTAATTATTAATGGAAAGCCTTACATTTCTTGGAATTTGTATTTTAGCTTGGTGTTCAATAAGACAAGTACTTCATAAGAGTGTGTAACTTGGGTATGTTAACTATGTGGTTGTCCTTACATTTCACTTTATATGTTTTAAGAATAGATATGGAGGTCCATGTCACATGAATTTACAATGGTTCCTAACCTTAGATTTTATTGTCTCCTTCATTATGTCTTCTAAATTTTGGAGTAAGTGTGATTGTTATTGACAGCATATACTGTTATTGTAATATGTATATGTGAAGTTACTATAATATATTGTTATTGTAAAATGTAGATGTAATGTTATTGTAATATAAAATAAAATGTAATCGTTATTGTTTTGATAAAATATCAAATGTAATGTTATTGTTACTTTATTGCAATGTTATTGTAAGATAAAATGTAATGTTATTATGTTATTGTAATTTTTTTGTTTAATAACATATAAAATGCAATGTCTTTTCGAACTAAGTGCATTAAGTTATTATGATATTAGTAAATGGGGATTTTTCAATTAATTAAATTTACATTATTTTTAAGGTTGGGTTTGGTAACTTGTCGACTAATGGTAATTAGTGGAGTAAGTGATCTGTAATTAATGCCAATTGAGTCATAGATAAGGCCCTTGTCTTAAATAATGGTTGGTTTATGTCAGAGTCTTTCTGACTTGTGCCTTCCATAGAGGATGTGGTTGTTCATTTAATTATTGTTGTACTTGGTTGTAAACATTTAATTGTTGGGTTCGCTGGTGTTGGGCAGGTTGTAGAAACCTCCTAGTTCCTCAGAACAGTCTCCAGCCTTGAGACCTTAAATGGTCAAAATCGATGGGAACCTGGGCTTGAGCGTTGCTTTTGTGTCGAGGAGGTCCTAACCATTGCAGCGTAGGATAGGCGGGTAGTTGTCTTGTATTTGCCGGTTGTTTGTCGATCATTGCATCCAGATGCTTGATGTGTGTATTAGGTCGTCATGTTGTTGTTGTAGTTGCATGTGTCATGTTCACCGTCGTGTTACGATGCAGAGTATAATGTCTTTATTACCCTTGTACACATGCACACACACACAAAAAAAAAAAAAAAAAAAACTTTTCACTTGTTATGAGAGGTTGATGTCGTGACAAATGGGAGGTTCGTTACATATGGTATCAGAGCGGGTTCAACCCGCGACTTGGGATCGCTACGAATTTCATTGATATGATTGATTATACTGTTGCTGATCGAGTTGACTTGTGTGTGTGCAGGAAATCATGGTTAGAGGACGTCATGGAGGCAGATGACGGGGTGCTAGGGGAGGGGGCATGACACTTCCAATAGCATCCACGCCTGAGGGGTCTAACCCCTAGGGGGACGAGTAGGTTCTTGGACAGGAGCAAATAGCAGTTGGCGATGTAGTCGGAATGATGAGATATTTTTAGCGTATATCCGAGGCTCTGATCAGCTATTTGGACAGAGATGAGGACAGGGCCCCGACACCCACTGTGGTTCCACCACGCGCTCCGACCGGTATGGGTAGCATTCACCGTGAACTCAAGAAGGTCAAATTTCCCGAGTTCTTTGGTTCCCCAGACGGCGCAGCCGCCGATGCATGTTTGGAAAACATGGCGATGTGCTTCGTACTTCATGATTATACCTCCAACATGAAGGTCTGCATGGCGGTCTTTCAACTGAAGGGGAGCGCTCTTATATGGTGGAAGACACTCCTACCACAGTTGAACATGGTCGTTGAAGATGTGTCATGGGAACTGTTCGAGGAACGGTTCCGAGAGAGGTACCTTTCAGAGGAATTCATTGAGCGTCAGCTCAATGAGTTCAACACTTTACGACAGGGAGGTCATACGGTGACCGAGTACGAGGCCCGTTTTATGGAGCTTCTCTCGTATGCTTCGCACCTTAACACTGAGAAACTTAAGGTCAATAGGTTCATGTTTGGCCTTAACGGTAGTCTGCATGAAAAGGTTAGGATTTTGGTGCCTCAAACCTTGCATGATGTCGTCCATAAGTCCCTCATAGCAGAGGAGGAGCTTGTCATTGGGGGTCAGACTAGGACTCCAGTGAGACCAGTAGGGAAGGTTTCATCTGGAATACAGCAGCACCAGACATCCATGAGGCATACGCTGGGATATCGTGGCTTCCAGAGGGGATCCAATTTCACCACACCTCGACAATTGCCACCTCAGCAGTAGACACCTTATCGAGGACCCCAACATCAGTAGCAGCGTCGCCCGCAACAACAACAGTTTAGGCCTGTTCAGCAGAACAAACCAGGATTCCAGGCCAGTGGGCCATCATTTTCTACTTCTGGTACCAGGACTACTGGGCCGAAGAAGGGGTGTTGGATGTGTGGGGAGCCACACTACCAGTGCGACTACCCAGTGGAGAGGACCAGAGTGTCCGGATCAACCGGACCCACTACCATGGGAGATATGGGCAAGGCCCATCAGATTCATGCAGCGGTGAATAACTGTTAGGCAGAGAATCAATCGACTGTGCTTGAGATGACAGGTATCGTCACTGACCAGACCCTTAGTATTTTGATAGATCCCGGTGCTACCGAGAGTTTCATTTCTGGTGCAACGCTAAAGAGGATTAAGATAAAAGCAGTCGAGCAGGATGAGTTTACTTCATGGAGACGGCTTCGAGATCCAAACAGAAGGTTGGAGGAAAGGTTACAGGCTATGTCCTTAACCTGGGAGAGTTTTTCACAAGGGCCAACTTGTACGTCACGATCTTAGGATCTTATGATTTTGTGATTGGTATGGATTGGTTGGAGTCGCATGAGGCGATACTCAACTGTAAGACAAAATGATTGAGCTTGTTCGATGACGAGGGACAAAGACGTGTGATTTCAAAGACTAATCACCAATTTGAAGGCACACATTTTCATAATGAACCCCACATTTCATGGAGCCACCATCAGAAATCACGATCTAAAAGTTGTTCGTTGCATGGATATAGCAATCTGTCTCTTGGGAAATGTTATGGTGAATAAATTTATGGGTATTGTTGTTATCAATTAATGTGTTATATCTCTCTGGTATACTTGTGGGGTCCAATAGTAGTAATCAGTAAAATATCTTAAGGATATAACTAAGGAGGTTCTTCGTACCCTTATCTGTACAACTTGATTACCCAAGTACAACAGAGTAATCCTCCCAAGTGTTTTTCTCAGTGCCACTATAGAAATTAGGCAGTCGATCGATTTATCTAAGGCTAATTTCAAGAAACTTGCAAGACTTACAATATACCCGAGGGTATGTGAAAGTGAATTTCATATACAAGTGTTGTCTAATGCAATACTACTTGAAGGGGTACTAATAGGGGTTACAAGGGTTTCCAACTAGGTGAAACCTCATGTAGTTTATGTATGTATGCTTCCGCTACCATAGGTTTACCCACTTGATGACAAATTTCTATGTTATTTATAGACATCGGAACATGTCTCTATCCTTAAAGAAATTGTTCTAAAAATGGTGCCAGGAAAGAGATATTATACCACTTATGGTGTACCAAATACAAATATTCAGGTCATAAATCACAAACATTACTCAGATATATCATACAAAAAAATATAATTGCATGAAGAATGGAAAATATGATAAAAATATTACACCTTTATTGATAGGGAAGTAATGTTCACTTGCTTTATCGAGGGGGAAACCTCTAATAGAGAAGAGATCATATAACAAATGATTTCCAAGACACCTTTTACAATTCTTCTATATCTTTATATAGTAATTTATATCCCCTAGGAAGATTCTAGAGAAGAAATGTTCTAGTAGGTGGAACCTTCTAGTAAGCCTTCTTACAATAATTTTGTTCACACTACTACATAGGCCTTATTTACTAATGATGAAATCCATACATAACAATACATAGGGATCTATCTACTTAGGGGGTTAAGGAGGTTAGGACC
>SNQJ01S0046645.1:76449-103688 GCA_010110895.2 Picea sitchensis | reverse complement strand
GAACTCTCGGCCATGCATGGCTGGGAGTTCCAGTTAACTGACCCAAATCTTTTCGTCCCAGTGGAAACTTTCCCGATTTTTTTCTTTTTTAGGTAAACGCGGGTTGTAGTGGGCCAGCCAGTGTTCCAACGCGTGCAGTATAAGGCCTGCCAGCGTTCCAACGCGCCCAGTGATAGGTTAGGGCGAGGGTTACTTAATTTAGGAGGTTTTTGAAGAGTTTGTTCAGCATGGCTTTGGCAATGAAGGGAAATGAGTTGGCCTGATGCTAGGTAAGCATGGATGGTGCAATTTAGGGTTATAACAGTCATGTGGGCCCCGTTTGGGTAAGTTAGTACATCAACTTCCCGGGGTCATAACGTTTGCATACGATATCCGTTTTAGGTGTGTGATATCCCATTGGAAAGGTATCGTCAAGGATATTCATTTTGGGGGATCAATTGTGCCTTCGATAATCACTGAGGAGATCGATCTCGAAAAAACTTCATTTAGGCCCTCAAAATGGCCCCAAAAGTTAAAACTGCTAAAAATAGTAAATTGCCAAAATTGTCAAAAAACTATTTTGTGCCAATTGGAAAAGGTGGGTGGCCACTGATATCCATTTGGATCAAATATTTTCAAGACTTTTTCTAATATTATCATCTACCTTCACATCTTCTTTTTCATTCTCTAGTCTTGTGATCTCTTCTTCCTTTTCTTCTAGTTGAGTCTTATTGCTCTCTTCTTGTTCTTTGAGCATTCTCTTTAACTTCAAGATGTACCTTTTAATCCTCCTAAGAAACTTCTTAGTGTTATCTGAAAGATAGTTATACTCTGTATAATAAGCATCACTGTTATATCTATATAAACCCTCTTCAAATTCTTTTTGAAGTTGTAATAGATATTCTTCTATTCTTTCCATGGGATAACTACCATCAAACTTTACACAAGCTATTTCTAGATCTTCTTCTTCACTTGAGAAAAATTCAACATCATCACATTTTGAATAAATGCAATCAAGACTCTTTGGAGATTTTTTACCTTCATTTGAAATACTTTTGAGATCTTCCTTTTTGATATCTTCCCTTGAAATGTTTTCAAGATCACATTTTGAAATAATACAATCAAGGGTTTTTGACGATTCTTTACCTTTGATAATATTGATGGATTGGTCTTCAATATATTCCTTATCCTTCTTGCTTTGATATGTCTATTCTAGCTTTAGCCATAGATCCTTGGCGGAAGTGCATCGTCCCATTCTCGCTTTGATAGGGCTTAAGAGTCCACTAATAATGGTCTTGAGAGCCAATTCATCATTCAAGGGAACTGATCCACCAATGGCTTCCTTCCAAATAGTTTCTCCCTTTGTCTTCAAATGTACTCTCATCTCTATTCTCCAAGTATAATAGTTTTCCTCTACAAGGATTGGAGCTTCATTATCCATTTGTGTCTCTATGGATCTCCTTCAAGCTTGTTAAGGCTTGTAGTGAAGGTCAGGCTCTGATACCAATTGTTGGACACACCTACCATGCTAAGAGGTGGGGGTGAATGAGTGTGGGGATATTTTTCTCAAAACTTCCCTCTTATACAAAATTCATTAGTTAGCATTCAAAATTTACTCATAACTCATTGTTGTCATTTATAACCAGTTATATGTGAACATATATCAACAACATATATCAGCAATATATCAACAACAAATCATCTCCACAAGGAACACAAAGAACACAAGATGTATGTAAAATTTTATTTTTATTACAGACTACAATCCTTGGGGTTTTTCAGCAACAACTGAATAGAGTACAACTCTACAAGAACACGAATTCTATAATGAAAGACTCATCTTACACCCTCAACACCAACTGAGATGAGGCAACAATCCTCAACAGATATCAATCTGCAATAGGTACGCGACCTGTCAGTACTGCAACTTGTGTGTGTACGCGCACTGTCTCAGTACAACCCGCATATATACGCGACCAGTATATACAACAACCTGTGGATACCTTCTGAGATATTAGGGTTTATCCTTTTCATCACATACTCATATCCTCTCCAACTTGCAATCACATTCTCTTCTATCTTTCACTATCCAAACTGACCACTAGCCAATCACAATACATCCAAGTTCTCCAATATCGTATTCATATTTCTCAACCATAAAATATGAATGCTACTCAAACATCCATAGGCAACTAGGATAACATAGCAATCATATCATTACTAAATCATAAGAGTACTTCTCTCTCCATCAATCAACATAAACCACATCACAACAACCATACCAAGAATTCCCTAAGCATTCACAACAGAACAAGCAATAGTATCCATCAAGAAAATAATGTAAGGATACCAGAGTCTCAGTGACAGATATGAGCCCATAAAATGAATATCTAGAACCTGCTTCAGTCTTCAACACCCAGTCATTAGCTGAAACAAAAATATCCATGATTTTATCCACTGTATGCACCTTGTCTTCATACAACCCGCGTATGTACGTGGTCTGGCCCATTACAACCCGTGTATACCTCAAAAACTAGGATTTTTGAAGCTCTGAGACTTTTTCAATCAAGATTTCAGACATTTATGAAACATTGATGTGTCCATGAGATCCTCCTCATTCTCTCTCTCTCAGAATAGATCTTTAATCATGCTCAAGAGATACACACAAAATATACATAAGAGATACTCCTAAAATGTACTCTTTACAAGAGACCCTTGCCTCTAATTTATACTTCTCCAAATAGAATCTTCTAGTTCACTTAACCCTCTTCTAGGTCACTTAACCCATTTCTAGGTCACTTAACCTATTTTCCTCATTTTAGGGTTAACCACTTTCCATAATTAGAAATTTCTCCATTACTTTATCATTTAAATACTCCTTCTTGATTTTGTCACCTCACTTAATCATTTAAATAATCTTCTTGACTTAGTCATTTTACTTTATCATTTAAATAATGATTTCTTCTTTTAAGTCACTTTGACTTCTTTGACCTTGGGGGATCCAAGCCTTCATGTGTGGGTCCTTCAACTTTGTAAGGCCATAACTCTCAAACCATGAGGAGTTATGTGACTTTCCACGTATCACCGGAAATGGCATGACAAGAATTATCCATCTAGAATAGTTTCACCAACAAATTCATTGATCTTTATGTTATTATTCCACATAAAACATGGGTCCTATAACCATTCTTCTAGGATAACTCAATCCATAAAGCGTCTTCCCGTGAGGGATTTCACCATAAGGGGACCACTTTGGAGTTCATCCATTTGTGCACCTTATCA
The DNA here is from genome assembly GCA_010110895.2 of Picea sitchensis. Classification (NCBI taxonomy): domain Eukaryota; kingdom Viridiplantae; phylum Streptophyta; class Pinopsida; order Pinales; family Pinaceae; genus Picea; species Picea sitchensis. The sequence goes on along the minus strand of SNQJ01S0046645.1, from coordinate 100,427 downwards.
ATCATGATAAGACAATAATGAGTCATCTACATATTTTTCCAACAATGCATCATATACCAATGAAACCACATCGATCCATCTTCATCATGTATCAATGAAAACTCATTGATCCATCTTCATCAAGGACAATACATATTGCATTTGAAATCAATCAATCAATCACTTGACATCAATCAATCAAACCATTGGCATCAATGACAACATGATCCAACAGTGTTGCCATCAATGCCAAAGGGGGCGAATGTTGGACATTGTAATATTGTGTTGGCATTGATCTCAAGAAGGACAATATGGTTACAGTGAGAGCACAAAAAAAGGTGAGATAGAATTAAATGTAGGTGAATTTTTAGCATAGAATGTTGATTAATGATAGTCATTACAACAACAAATTTGTGACAAAATAAAAGTAAAAGGATATTATAGAGGAATTTCTAGAGATTATTGCAGTTGTACACAAAAAAGTATAAGTTGTACAGAATGATATTGAATGACAAATGGAAAAATCTTTATGGTGTTATGTCTATGTCTTTACCATCTACTGAAACAGTCAAAAACAACTCTGGAAAAAAAACAATGAATATATGCGTTAGTGTCTACAATATTTTCTCTCCAGACCTTATCTCAAACTTGTTGAGTCTCCTCATTGGAGAAACCTTAAAAGGGATAGCATGGAAAGTATGTGCGGAATATATAAACATAGGAGAAGGAATAGTGACTCGAGAAATCTCTCTTAGAACCAGAAGGTGAAATTAATGAAGAGATAGATACGGTGGTAACATATAACCACAAATTACAGAGAAATAACGATTCTCCATTTGGTTGATCGGTGAGTATAGATCTTCGATCAGAAGTAAGAATGAGGAGGATATTCTATGGAGAAGACATATTTTCACAAGAAAAATAATGAGGACGTTAAACCAGAGTTGACCCACTGAAATGATCCTCCTCTTTTATCTTGTATCCACGCATCGAGAAGACGGAAATTTAAACCCCCCATTTCCTTGGGATTATGAAAAGGCCTTTAACACCCGAAAGCACCAGAACCATCCATCTCATCTTGCAAATAAAACATGACCATTGATCTTGATAAGTGATTAAGTGCTTATTTTTCTTATCTCTTAGCCACCACCCGTGGTCATATGGAATAGAGGTCCCAAAGTTATTTTGTACATAATTTAACACACAAAGGACATGTTTTTCCTTTGACAGGAAGAAATTTTGAATAAGATAGGATCTGGATTTTGTCCTTATTGATCTTAAGTGATCCGATACAAGAAATGCATTAGAGAACTAATCAACAAAATCAGATTTGATCAATTTAAATTGAGAATGAAATAAAGAGGCATGGGATCGAATTAAAATAAATCAATCCATACCTGTGATCGATTTATGAAAATCCATCTTACTATATTGAAAATTAATTTTAATTTTGATATATGAATAATAATAAAAATAATAAAATTTATTACGTTATAAGATAAAAATTACTTAAAGTGAAGAGGTGCATTGTTTCATACAAAAATACACAATGGTTCACCCTTATAGCTTTTAAAAAGTATATAAGAAACAAAACAAGGTGAAAGGAAAGTTTCTATGTGGTCTGCATCAGAAGATCAGAATCAACCACAAAGTCCAGGGAAGAAAGATGAATATACTTATGAAGTGAGGGTGAAAGGGAGGAGCAAAGAAGGAATAGCATCCTTTACTAAGTAAAAGTTTAAAGACAGGGAGTTTGTGCCTCCTCGGGTTGCTGCCATTAAACAAGGGAGTTAGTGCTTCCTAGGGTTGGTGACCTAAAACAAGGGGAATGTTGTCTCCTACAGTTGGTGCTCTAAATCAATCTTCATATAAAACTTGTAATTTGCCACTTAATTTTATACTTATTGATGTTATTTACTGAAGTTTCTTGTTGATCAGTAAATTTTTTAAATAATTATTTAAAATTTTGATAAAAGTTATGAATACCGATCTAGCCCCCCTCTCGGTATTGAACTACATTCCAACAGTTATCAATGTGAATTGACTCTAGTTCTTTCCAACTGAAACCATTCAAATATATTCCATAAATGGGGTAGGGTTTCATCAATATACATTTTTTGAAACTCTTAATTAGTGGGAAATGGATCTTCGAGTATTGTTTTTTGTTCTTTTGTTCTGAAATATCAGAATTTCAGAGTTCTGAATATTGAGTGCCATCTGTTGATTTTTTCTTTTTCTTTTCTATGATGTGGAATTCTACAAGTCTGAGGGGTTAATATAGGGTGCAATTGTTTTTTTTTTCATGATCAAAGAATCATACGAGGGTTTTATTTCATTGTAATTCTTCTAGATTTTCTTATGTGACAAATACTCCCAAGGCTTACTGGGGTTTGAATTTAACTACCAATACATTTCCTTTTTGAATTTATTTTTCCTTAGTAATATGAAATTCTACAGGCCTAAGGGCTTAATGTAGGGGCATATCATATTTAGGAGCAAGTTAATAAGTGGAAAAACTCATCCCCTTTCTGGTTCAAAATTCTCCCCTAAATATGGTTGGGTTTATAGTTCCACCTTATTGATGGGAACTTTGACCATGAAACATTGTCTGTAGGGGTTTTATCCCATACTAAGATGACCTATATTATTCGAATTTCAAAACAAATGAGTGGATCAGGGTGGAACTTTGCATCACTAGAAAAATGGACTCACGAAACATTGAGTTTGTCCACTTATTAAGTCACTCATATTAATATTCTCCCTTTTCAAGAATTATCATATAGTTTAGTTGCATTGTATTTCTACTAGATTTTCTTGTGTGAAAAATGTTCCCAAGGTTTTCTGGTGTTTGCATTTAACTATTATTTTATGTTTCTTTTTTCCTATGTTTTCCCTTTTTACCTTATTTTTCGGTTTATTGAATATTCTACTCAAACCCCTTGTTTCTTTGTTAGTAGCTTTCATCCTAGGTATACAATATTATATTTGATAGCCTTGTATGGTCAAACAATATTTGAAGACTAAAGTGTTGACTTTTGGATTTTTTGGCTTTCATCAGGGAAGAGAGTCATTTATAAGGACCCAATTGTATGTTGTTGCCAAAGATATAACACTAATTGACTCTTGAAAAGACCCTTGTAATCCCCTTTTGATTGTTTAGAAGATATATCACAATGTCCTCACATAGAATTATGATATCATTGTTTTTCTTGTTGTGATCAATAGTAAAGGAAAGAGTGTGGTTTGGTACAATAGTCGAAATAAGGATTCTTTCATGGATCTTTCTGATTTTGTAGACACTCTGAATGGTATTATATTGAATAAATCAATCAGGAAACTAGGTGGTTTGTGGAGGAGCAGGCACTGGCTTTCTTTTCATAAGATTAACGGTGTATGGTATAATTCAGATAGTGATTTGGCCTTCCCTATACCTTTTGAAAATGGATATTAAGAGATGAGGGAGTTTTTGGATCACTTTTTGGCACAGGGTGGTGAATTCGTAATGGTTTTTGAAGGAAACTCTTCACAATCCAACAATGCTCATAAACAATAATGTCTGGAAAATTTAAGTGGAAGAAGGTTTTATAAATATTCAATTTATTTCTACATGTGAATCTTTGTAAAATTGGCATTGTTTTAATTTGAAATCATTGTCTATTGAGAACAATTTGTAAGTTGCACCTTTATGCATGAACCATCCCATAAAATCGAAGACCATTTTTCAATGAATGTTGATGATGATTGTTTCAGACTTGTGTGCACTGAACTTGGTTTTTATTTTAATCGGTTCTTTTTGAAAATGCTATTAGGGTTGGATCAACAATTTGTTTTTTGTAATATATATGGAAATTGATAAAATGTCAAGAGAAAAATGCAAAGACACTTCTAGAATATTGGTCTATCCACTATGCAATAGAAAGTAGTTGTGCACTTGATCCACAAGTATCAATTCCACTTAGGAGGGTAGGAATATATATTTTTGTCGATTTGGGAGATGAATTAACAATGAACACAATTTTGAAGCTTTATGGGGATAGGGTGATATAGGTTTATTGAACTGGGATATTTTCATCATGACTTATAAATAATTGCATTAAATGAGTATAAATTAAAGTGCACCATTAAAGAAGGAAAAACTCAAAAAAGAAGAGACATAAGCATCATATATGAACACAAAAAGTTGATAACGGAGTTTTTCCCTGGTGGAGTATGTCTTCGGGTCCTGCTCTCAAATGGGTAGGCTCTTTCATTAACTCAACAAAAGAATTTGGAAAAATACATAAGTATACCTCATTCTGAAATCAAGCTGCAGAAATAATGCTCATATAAGAAAACAAACAACACCACTAAATTACTAGCGTTGAATTACCCAAAAATGACTGTCTCTATGCCTCGATCTGACTCTGGCACTCCCAGGACCAATTTTTTTTTTTGTCTTGGTTTCTATGCCCTCTGCAACCTGCAATTATGATTGTACTTGCATCGAAATGCATGCCCAAAAAGGTCGTATAGTACGTGTGCGCCTCCCCCCCGATGGATGGGAAGATGCATCATTTAATAAATGAATTGAGCATTGGTTACTATGTAGCACTTGCGACCTGTTGGTTAAGGTGGATATGTTAAGGCATTGGTTGTGGGCAGAGGTCTCGTGGTTAAACCCCATAGACTCTCCTTTTGGGATTTGTATTATTATATGGTATATATATATATATATATATAAGTTTGACCCACCAATTTAGAATTTTTTCTAGAATCGTATCCAAACGATATTACAGTGGATAGGTTTGGCATGGTCCACCAGATTTGGTGGACCTACCAAAACTTCTTTTTTTTTCAAATATTTGTTCACGGGTTGTTCTTGGGAATTTCCTGCCTTCCACGTGGCAACCTCTGATTGGTACATGTGGTGGCCCTTCACTAGACCATGTTGCCACCTTCCAAGTCAACACACCACTTCAGTGCACCACATCAGCATACCATGTCAGCATACAGATTGTACGGATTCCATGTGGAACGATCCGATTGGTCCACAGATCAGTCTGAAAATGCCAAAACTAGATGACATGTGACAGCGTCTGGTGTTGCCACATCATCATGATAATGTCAACATGCCATGTGTCACCTTCCTTCTCCTGCGACATGTATTGTATGAATGATGAACTCAGTAGTATGGATGATGACTCATCCCCGACTGACTATGCTAGGTTGACCTAACTTTGACTGTGAGTATCTTTCAACTGTAACTATGTTTGACGAGTCATTTGATCTGTTAGAAATATTGCGACACTCTTTTTGCGTTCATGCCATTTTCACTGAGTTTTGGGAACTTGTAATTTTTTCCCTTTATCTATTTGTTGAAGCCATTCTGAGCATCTTGAGTTTCCTCTGAGATTTTCTAGTTGTTCTTAGCCTTATCTAGATCCTTTTTGGATCAGGTATTGCTACCCATGCTAGATATTCATTTTGTGGTAAATAAAAGGTAGAAATTTGTATGATATCACATACTGCTACAAGAATGTTTGTCAAGGTCTAGTAAAAACCTGTCAGCATACCTTTTATAGGTACATCCTTAGGTTCACACCAAGCATAACATAAAAAAAATCCATGCGTAGTATTATTATTACAACCCACCCAATGATGGAGAACAAACATGTGAATCTTGGGGATTCTCAAAAAGTTAAAATCATGTTTAGCATAGTTATATTAGAAGGCTAAAAAAATTATGTAAACAACATATCCCTAAAATCATAATGGAAATTCTTAGGCCATAATACATGTAGGCCCCATAAAGAAAACAATGACTAAACAAAGAAACCATTAAAGTTGAATGGAAAGGGGATCTCAAGGTCACTCAAATTCACCAATCACAGTAGCCTCCTCCATAAACTTGTCTTCCTCATCAAATAGGATCCCATCCAAGGTTTATTATAGTGTGTGAATCATTTCTTTGATGTCTTTCATGTCCGACCTCATTGATAACACAAACAAAAAGAGGGGAGTTAATGGAACTAAAATGTTAAACCAAAAATATGCAGTAAAAAGAGAACTAATACTAAATAAGTGTGTTAGGGATGAACATATAGTGTTTTATGGAGAGAAATATGACCAAGCATGAGTGCACTATACATGAGATGAAAAAATCCACACAAAAGAGAAAATATGCCAACCACAAGAGAATTTCAAATATGTAGTGCACATAGGATTCAAACCGGGCAAAATGTTAGGGGTTGAATCTCTCCGATGGACTAATTTTGCATGATTTTCCCAATAAAAAAATCATAAATTTCCATTTTTTCTAAAAACATTTCACCCAAATTCTATAGAATAAAATCAGTTTAGCTTAAAAATAGCCCAAATTTTATAGAAACTATATAAAATCATTTTGAGATAATTTTCCATCCTCAAAATCATCTATGCTTCAAACACTTGTATTACAAAGCCTTAGCTCAATAATCTAAAAATATTATTTATAAATGAGGTTTGATTTGTTTATTTATACACATCTCAAGAAGAACATCCTCTCAAGAGGGGTTTTGGACTGACATAAGTAGGGTGCACTCCCTGAGAGGGTTATCGATCCTACATATTAATGTTGACCAGGGTGGCTTTAAGCACACCGATTAATACAATAAAATAATAAAGTATGTCCTTATCCATGATTACAAGTAACCTAATGATAAATATGAATGGGTTCTGGAAACATCTATAGACTACAATGTTACATCAAAAATTCCAACATGCCAAATATTTGTGGTGCTAGCATCTAGGTGAGTAGGGGGTTGGGTGTTGAGTTCTATTGCTTCTTGGATATTACCCATCATGGCTCCACAGTAGGACATAATGGATTCTTCAAAGGGAAAGTTTGTACACTTTTCTTGTAAGGGATTAGTGGAATTCTTGCAAACTAATATATGAGACTCGAAAGTTGAAATAGAAAGATAATTTCATCTTCTAGGCATAGTGGAATTATGATTGTCATCTACTGGAAAGCTAATTATTTAACCGACTAAATTGTTAAATGTACTTTTGTAGTGAATATTTTGTAATTTTGATTTAGAATTGAACATTTAAAAACCATAATTTGAGTTTTATTATTACTAAAAGATATATGGGATTTGGAATTTACAATTCTACCCTATTTTTGTAGAAAACATATTGTTAAGAGTTATTATTGTCAGAAAGTTGGCTTAGGTTGATGGACATTTGGTATAGATTGTTGGTTTTCATTGATGTCAACCATTGGAGAGTGATATTTTAGATTGATGTCAACCCTTAGAGATTGATGTGAACCCTTGGAGAAATTCTGGTAGCACAAAGGTTTGGGTAATGGACCCTAGGTTGTTCCTATAGATGGTATGAGTTTTAATATATTTTAAGGTAATACTATTCTATATGGATATTACATGTCATTCCATTTATGGTGGTATGTGGAACGTTACATAACTCCTCACGGTTAGAGAGTTACGACCATTAGAAGTTGGAGAACCCAAGTTTGGGTAATGGACCCAAGTTTGTTTGATGGATAATGGTATACATTTTGATATATTTGTAGGAAATACTGTTATATATCGATATTACATGTCATTCCATTTCTAGTGGTATGTGTAACGTCACATAACCCCTCACAGTTAGAGAGTTGTGGCCATGTGAAGTTGGAGAACCCTCATGAGTCATCTAGAAGCCCCAAAAGGTCAAAGTAGTCAAAGTAGTTTAATAGATTTTATAAGGTAAAGAATAAAGCGAAGTAATGAGTGTACTATAATTCAAAGTGGATACAAAATAAATTATTTAAATAATAAAGTTAATGGAGAAATTAGAAGTGGGTTAACCCTAAAACAAGGAAAGTGGGTTACAATGGTTAAAAGGTAACCCCTTGAGATATTATTCATATGAAGGGAGAGCGAGTAATCAGAGGCTTATAAACACAAAGAAAAATAAAATGCATGTAGACAGGGGGAGAAGCTCCAAGGAGAGTTCAGTCAGGGGGAGCATCCCCAAAGAGAGATGCACTTTTCCATTGATCTAAAAGGGGGAGAGATAGAAACATTGATGAGGAGTATAAGCATGAATATTATCATGACTAAGTGTTTCCATCAATGCTAGAGGGCGCGATTGTCAGGCAGTTGGATTAAGTTGATGGAAAGTTGGTATGGATTTTTGGTTGTCATTGATGTCAACCATTGGAGAGTGATATTATAGATTGATGTCAACCCTTAGTGATTGATTTCAACCCTTGGAGAAAGTTCGGTAGTGAATTCACGTAGAACAAAGGTTTGGGTAGTGGACCCAAGTTTGTTTCATGTATAATGGTATGAATTTTAATATATTTCAATGCAATAGTATTCTATATTAGTTCATGTCATTCCATTTCCGGTGGTATGTGGAATGTCACATAACTCCTCACAGTTAGAGAGTTATGGTCGTTAGAAGTTGGAGAACCCAGGTTTAGGTAATGGACCCAAGTTTGTTTGATGGATAATGGTATTAGTTTTGAAATATTTGCAGGAAATAATATTATATATGGGTATTACATGTCATTCCATTTCCATTGGTTTGTGGAACGTCACATAACTCCTCACGGTTAGAGAGTTATGGCCATGTGAAGTTGGAGAACCCTCATGAGTCATCTAGAAGCCCCAAAAGGTAAAAGTAGTCAAAGCAGTTTAAGAGATTTTATAAGGTAAATAATAAAGTAAAGTTATGAGTGTACTATAAGTCAAAGTGGATACAAAATAAATTATTTAAATAATAACGTTAATGGAGAAATTAGAAGTGGGTTAACCCTAAAATAAGGAAAGTGGGTTAAGATGGTTAAAAGGTAACCCCTTGAGGAAGCTACATGAAAGTATAAATAAGATGCAAGGCTCTCTCATTTTAATCACACTTGAGAATACTGAATATCTATAAATGACTGAGGTAACCAAAGGATATCTAAGCCGAATTTTATAGGGAATGTGAAGTAAGTAAGGCTCAAATTCAAGGGAGGATAAATTCTTCTGATGATGCTTTGAAAGGTATGTTATTTACAGTTCATCTCACCATTTTCACAATAATTTTTTTTCTAGAATGATTCATACTGTGAAATTGTAAGGCCACTGAGGAAACATATCCAAGTAGCTTTAGTACAAATTTCATCTTGTGGGTTGTTGTATGTTTGTAGTTACACTCCGTGGAAAATAGGGTTTGTGGCTAGTCCTGAAACTAGTTGAAACCAAGTGTTTCAGGTAAAAACGTCATAACTTCTTCATAAAAGATGAAAATTGCATAAGACCAATTTTCTTGGTTATAGTACATTCTATAGTATTTTTTTTACAATTTTCAGATCCATACGACAAACATTCAGTGTGGGGCACTCTCTATAAGTTTTCCCTCTAGAATAAGCCAAAATTCAAAAAGGTATGTCATTTTTTCTATAACTCCTTTTCTGAGAGGTTTCAAGTAGTGACGCCTGGAGGAATTGTATAAAACACACTGAAGAACATTGTGTACTATTTTCATATACTTTTTCATTACATTTACATAGTTATGATTATTCCAAGTTAAGGTTGTTGACTAATCCAAAACTAGTCATGTGAGATTAAAGTAAAGTTTGTTGAAAATGCTAGTCTCTTGTTGTTAAAGTTAAGGAAGGTTTGTAGGTATGTGATATTATACACAAAATATATTACATAGTTACAAATCATATTTGGATGATGAAATTGATCAGAGATTTTGGTTGAGGTACATGTTGGGTACATGGTTGAGACAAGTAGTTGATGAGTTGGCACATACATGACGTATATAGTTGATGATGTTGGTACATCTTCATGAGTTATAGTTGATGAGTAGTTGATACATGATTGGTACATACTTGGTACATGGTTGAAGGAACTTGTTAGTAGTATTGTTGACACATGGTTTATGGATGATGTAGCATACTTGTATTGGTATATTATTAGAAGCATATATTGATCTTGGTGATCATTTTGAGTTGTTGTGTTATGCTTGGTTGATGCAGATATTTGAGAGTTGTCTTGGTGATTGATATTGGTGATTGATCTTGGTGAGTAGATATGATTTGGTTGATAATATTGATCAGACAGGTTGTTTTGATAGGCTGTTTGGACAGGTTGTTGTGACATGTTATTTGTACAGGTTTGGTACATGGTTGATGCACTTGTTCATGGTACAGGTTGGTGCATGGTTGATGCACTTGTTTATGGTATAGGTTGATTGAAGGTTGTTTGGTGCAGGTTGATTGGTACAGGTTTACAACAGTATATCTCACAGTGATAGTGTGACAATGGTTCCAACATTCTACTTCTACATCAGGGCGGTTGGACGAGGAAAGGACATGTGGTTGTAGCTGGAGAACATAGGGGGTCACAACCTCCTTCTGGCTGTAGCCAGAGAATTTGGGAGTTGGAGATTCCCTAAGGTTTGATCCAGCTAGATATTGGCGGTGACCGACCTATTCCACTAGCTTGAAAAACATTTTTCCACCTTCGCAGTTCTTTGGGTTCCAAACCTTCGAGGTCGTTTTGAGGCCCTAAACGACGTTTTTTGGGGATTTGGGGACTAGTCTACTACCAAAGGCATTTCCAGTTAAACATTGTTCTTTTTGGTTATATGTTTCCAACGGGCTATCATGCGCCTAAAACAAAGATCGTATGCAAAATTTACGAACCCGGGAAGTTGATGTACTAACTTACCCAAGCGGGGCCCACATGACTTTTGGCGCTTCATCTCCTAGCGTTATGTTTATTTATGTCTAGGGTTTTTGAAATTCTTGTTTATTCTAAAAGGCCTTTAGAGCCTCATTTTAACCATATTCTTGTGAATGAGCCTAGTTGTCACATCTCTTCTCAGAGATAAGATGCCACCATTCCAACAAGCTTGTTTTCCGTTGCATTTTACAGTTTCAACTTATTTCCTTATTGAATAGAAAACCAGTTTTAATGTATCTTTGTTAAGAATATATTCATACTTTGTATTCATTTCATTCTGGTCATAAAATCTGGATCAGTGGTATCATAGTGGTCTGCTCCTTGTCGTCTTAATGCATGTCCCCAACAAGGTCAGGGTACAAAGAATTGGGTCTCTAACTTGTTTCTCTTGAGGACAAAATCTCTTGCATGCCCAAGAGACCTCTCATGGAAGGAGAAAAGAAATATGGTGGGATCGGATATCCTTTCAAAATGTTTCTTGAGGAATCCCTCACGCAAAAGAGGAACGAGATGATGGATAGTTTTGCGTAAATCCTTTGGCAACTACCAAAATGAGACACATCTCCCTCGAGCGGAGGCATTGCCCCCTTCAAGGTACAAATCAAATTTGATATTCCTATATTTGAAGGCCAATTAGATGCATATGGTGTAGACAAGTGGTTGAATCTACTAGAAGGGTATTTTTCTATCCATAACTTTTCGAATATAGAAAAAATTACTTTTATACTCCTTAAAGTTGTTCCCCATGTCAACGATTGGTGGGAAACATTTTGTGAGCAAAAGGAAATAGAGGAACCATCATTATTTACAGTCACGATGACCTGGGAATCCTTCAGGGATGCTATTAAGGAAAAATATTACCCTTTCGGAACTTATGATGACTTGTATACCAAATGGACCACATTGTGGCAAGAAAGAGACCAAGCAGTGCCATAGTTCACAAATATCTTCCATACCTTGCACACCAAATATGAAAATCTCAAACAAAAGATGTGACAATTTGGGCCTGGGAACTGCTCACAGCAAAAGACAAAAAAGGGTGACCCTAACCCACAGATCAAAGGAAAGAGAAAATATGGACAGTTTCAGCACAACCAGTCCAAGCCGCAAGACAAGAAGGACACTGGAAATACAAAGAAATATATGGGGAAGTGGTGCAACTTCCATAAGATCCCTTGGCATAACACTGTTGACTGCCGCTTAAGTTAGACACTGGTGGCCGAAGTTATAGCCTCTGAATCATATGCGGATTTTGACTCTGAGTTAGAACCAGAAAGGGGAAGATGGATCATTGACGCAGAACCCAGTGCCACCATTGCTACCTCTAAGCTCCAACCTAGTGAATGAGATGAGACAGAAGGAGAGTGCATCTTCCATTCACAGATGTGGGTAAAAGGCACCCCACTACACTTCATCGTTGATAGCGGTAGCCAGAAGAGACTCATCTCAGTAGAGGTCATAAAGCAGTTGGCCCTACTGACAACGTTGCACCCACAACCCTACACCATTTGATGGCTCCTCCAAGGAAGTGATCTTCGCGTTAGCCAACAGTGTCAAATTTCATATGTCATCAAGCCCTTCAAAGATGATGTATTATGTGATGCTTCTCCTCTCGAAGTTTGTAATGTTATTTTGGGCCAACCTTATTTATGGAAATGTCATGTTGTATATGAGTCTAGGCCTCGTAGTGTTATTATTACTTTGAACAAGAAATTGTACAGGATACCCAAGGCAGTCCCTCCTAGTGATATATCCTTTATTTCTTCCAAGCAATGCAGGAAGGTCATCTCTCAGACTGGGAAATTTGTATTCTTCTTGATTCACTCTCAGAGTGAGTGAAAGATCAGAGCCACATCCAGGGCCTCCACAACCGATCTCTCCACACAATATAAGCAAGTGGATAAGATCATGGAAGAATATGCAGATATTTTATCCCCTCCTACCAGGGTACCTCTGCACTGCTAGGTCATGCATCCCATTGATCTGAACCTAAGAACACCGCTCCCCAATGGGCTAGTCTGCTACCACTCTCTGTTAGAAAATGAGGAGATCAAGAGGTAGATCCAAGAAGTTCTCCACAAGGGGAAAAACTATCCCATCTCATCGCCTTGTCAGAGTCCTATCATGCTGGTGCAGAAGAAATATGGGACCTGACAACTCTGCATTGATTACCGGGCCCTAAATAAAATTGCAGTTTGAAATCGGTACCCGATTCCCCGAATCGACGACCTAATTGATCATATCACGGGGGCCAAATACTTCAGTAAGATTGATCTGAAGTCTGGCTACCACCAGGTCCCAATAGAACGGACAAATGTATAGAAGACTTCCTTCAAGTCAAAATAAGGTATTTTTGAATGGGTGGTCATGCCCTTTTGTTAGAAAAATGCTCCAACAACTTTTATGAAGATGATGGATGAGAGCCTATGACCTTTCACCAATACTTTTGTAGTGGTGTATCTGGATGACATCCTCATCTACAAAAAGACTTGGGAGGAACTATTTTCCCTTAGTTATGTAAGGAAGAAAACATTAAGGAAGAAAGGTGAAGTGTGAACTGTGTAGAAGGCATAGTAACTGAGTAAGGGTCGAAGTGGTTAAAGAAGCATAGAAGAAGGAGCGAAGTAAAGGAAAATCAAGTCGTTGAAAGAGAAGAACAAGGAATATAGAGAAACAAAGAAGAAGGATCATGTAAAACTCAACGAGCTGAAAAAGACACCAATGAATACTTTGCATCACCTCACAGAAAAGGAGGAAGGGCAAGCTGGAAAATCCCCGAAAATGCGGGTCAAGTTGACCTAGGGTTTTGGCACCTAGGGTTTTGACACCTAGGCTTCGGTATACAGTTGTCCGAGAGTCATGTAATGTATAAATCAAGGTCTAGAGGACTTGGGAGGGGGTTCCTTCATATTATTATGGTTGATGTTCAAGGTTGATTATTGTTGTTGAGAACTGTATTGAGCCTGTATTTTGGATATTCAGTTTGGTTCAAAGATCAACCATGCAGTTGGGTGCACAGGAGGGAAGAAAAGAGAGAAAGAGATCTGCAGCTAAGTGCGCAGATAGAACTGTATGTTTTCATCTAATATATCAAGAAACATTGTTTTGTGGACATAGCCCTAGAGAGAGCGTGAACCACGCATATCTTATTGTCTTTGTAGTTGATGTTGTGTTATTTTTTTATCTGTTATGCTGTTACTGCATTTTTTTGTTATATCATAGATATAACTTCACAAAGTAAGCTTAAGAATGGTAAAGAATATCTAGATTGTTTGTGTTGTGTTTGGGAATCACTTTGCATTTCCTCTGGTTGTAGACACCTGTGTCCTGTAACCCCCTATTGCTACTTCGAGTGAGACTTCATATTCTTCACACATGTTGTCAAAAGGGATAGTAGTCAGGCTTTTTTGGTGCGTTGTAAGATTTCAACCCTTGGTCTTCCCCTGTGCCAACAAATGGTTCTATTGCCAGCACCAATATCTTCTTGAGGGAATGTCAAGGTGGTTTCCATCGAAGGTAGAAATTCATAACTAGATAGAAGAACAAGAAAGGGACTTCACTGAAGCTTAGAACAAGAATCCTAGAATTAGTACAGAAGACTGGTTAGGAAGGTACATCTTTACCGACAAACACAAAAATTTATTTGGAGGAATTCATAACAAGTTAAATGAGTGGTTAGCTAGATTAGTAGACACCCAGTTTGAGATCAGATCTAGACCACCTGTGGTTTGGACATCATTGATGATCAAGAAGGTCAAGAGAGTTGATAATGTTGTGTCTAGAGTAGTGGACATCTGATTTGGTAGCACTATTTTGGGCTACATTACTAAGTTCTCTATCGATAGAGTAGAATTGTATAGTCAAGCAGAGAGGTATTTCTTTAAGGGACCTAGAATAAAGTTCCTACACTTTCTAAAACTGAGGATTAAGATGATACTTCATGAGAAGAATATCATGAAGATACAGTGGAGCTAATGTTCAATAATTTTGACAAAGAAGAGCTATCGGACAAAGAGAATTCAAAGTCCAAAAGAATAGAGGAAGCAAGATTTGAAGAACTTTTCCGAGGAGAATCAAAAACTTCAGACACTTCGCCTACTATCGAAGTAAGTATTATTACTCCTCCTATTGTTTTAGCAGCATTAAGTAGCCAGAGTAACCAGAGTAGTAAGAGAAATTAGAGTATTGTTACAAGCAGTTTAGCACATACTTAGTCAAGAAACCAAGGACTATCTATGGCAGACGAAATGAGGTTACCTATCTTTATAGGATATGGATCTAAAGATCCTGATCAGCACTGGTTCTTATGCTGAGTTGTATGGAGCATTAAGCAAGTCACTGAAGAATATGTTAAGAGGACTTATTTTAGTACTACCTTGAGGGATCGTGCTCTGAACTGGTATATGAATTTTTCTTTAGGACCTAGACAGCCTAAACCATTGAATGACATTAAGAGTGCATTGAGTGAAAAATTCAAGAAACGTAAGTCAGAGTCACAATGTATTACAGAGTTGAAGGAAACCAATAAGAGGGTAATTGAACCTGTTTGGGAGTTGGATCATAGGTTTAAGACTTTGAAAGGTCGTTTGAGTTTTCAAATCCTAGACGAACAAAATAAAGAATAGTTCATCGCTTCTCTCCTTCCACACATCTGAGTTTCTCTAATGCAACAAAAGTTCGCTTCACAATCTAAAGCATTGGAGATCTCCATGAAACTAGAAGAATCCCCTATAGGAGAATCCAGTTGAAGTTCATCATATTTTAAACCAGTTAACTAGTTTATCTTTACAGGGCGAAGATATGAATAAAGATAAAGGAAAGGAGAAAAGAGAAGATATCTAGTGTATCAGATGTAAATGAGAGGGACATGACAAAGAAAATTGTCCCCTATTTCATGAATACTTGGCCTCTGGAGCACCGAGTCCTTTGAAGCAGGCTACTTTACCCTGGTGCGAGGTATGTAGAACTAGACATTGCTCTGGTGAATGTTATTATATGAAAAAATATGTTCAGATGCCTACCAATATTTATTGTACATTTTCAAATTTATGGGGCACGATGAGAAGGATTGTAGGGATTATGATATCATGCATGAATGATCAAGGGATACATATAGAATTCAAGGAGAATTACAACAAGAAGGAAACAATGTGCAGTTCAACTCCCCAGGTAGAGGAAACTTTAACCCTTGTGGTGGATTCAAAGGAAGAGTATGAGGAGGAGGTATGGGTCGAGGTTGAGGTCAGATCATTTTCTATAACTACGCACAGCCAAGACATTTGGCAAGATATTGTCAAAACCCTTGCACTACATGTAACTACTATAATTTGTTTGATCATGTCATTGAATATTGTCCAGTATTGTTAGCCAAACTTCAGGAGAGATGAGGAGGAAACCAACAAGTCCAAATGATATTTGTATAACCTCATGGTGAGGACCCTAGAGTCGTTGTTATTATTAGAGGAGGTTTTTTTATAGGAGAAGATAGAGTGACTCCATGAAAGACTGCAGAAGGATCAGGGATTAGAAGAGTTGCAGATAAAACAAAGTTTTTTGATCCAAGGAAAAAGAAATAGACTTTTGAGGAAGCAAGAAGAGAATTTGTCGAAGAACAAGCTTCTTCATCTAGGGCACAACCAAAAGTAAGGGAATGTGTAATGCCTCTAGAATTTGATCCGTCTGCCTTGCCCGGGAAAGGAAAAGAGGTAAGAAAGCTTATGGAATTCTTATGTACTTGCATTAATTTGATTAAGCATGAAAGAGTTGTGCAAGAGATACAACACCTAGTAAGACAATATGAAACTGGAATAATAGACCCTATGTTGAGTAGATATTTGAATCAAGTATCAAGGAAAAGAAGGACAAACAAGGAATTGCACCTTAGTTCTCAGATTGGAGACTACGATGTGGACTATCTAGTCCTAGACTTCAGATCAAAAGTAAACTTTATGACAAAGCATACATAGGCACTGATGGGAAAAACTAGATTGAATTACTCTCCTATCAGGCTTAGGATGGCTAATCAACAAGCGGTGAGCAATTTTGGAAGACTAGATCATGTCCTTGTAGACATCGACGGGGTAAGGACATTTGCACACTTTGAAGTGATTAATATTGTTGATGATAGTTTTCCTTATTCTGCGTTGTTAGGAATTGATTGGGATTTCAACAATTCAAATGTTGTTGACCTAAAGAAGAGAATAGTGACATTTGAGGGTAATGGCCTTAAGTTCATTGCACCTCTTGATCCGGATGAAGGTCACAGATACATAGAACCTATAAGAGAAGAATATCACACCTATGAGCTAGAGAACATCTACAAAATGACAATAAGACAACATGATTACATTAATCCTACAACAGATGGAAATATCAGTTGGAGAAATGAAAGTGCATGTTCATCAGATTCAGAGGAGGCATTGGAAAATTGGCAGAACAAAATGTATGAAGTCTTTACGCCGAGGTGTGCCAGATTAACCAAAGAAGTTCGTTGGATTGGCACAAAAGTAAGTAATATTCCAACATTTGATGGCTTGAATCATTTAGAGACATTTTTAGATGAATTCGAGAAAATTGTACCAGTACAACAGAGGATGTTGGCACTGGATGAAGCCTTGAAAACCACACCAACTAGATGGTGGGGAACACACAAGAAGAACATCGCAGAATGGGTAAATTGTGGCACCTTACTGATAGTGTGATTTTTATACCAAGTTGAGGGATGTGAAGTTCGATACACAGGTCAGAGTTTCCCTAAGGACCATGTGAAAAAATGTGAGGAATATTGGAGCAATATTCCTAAAGAACAGTGGGTGGATAAGTTCATCAACACTTTGGATACTACACCTATCAATTGGTATCTTCAAGTAGAGTTGTGCCTCATGACTACAGACTGGTATGGAATGAATCAAAAACTTATAGCTAAATTTTTATTTCAAATTAAGTACCCTACAGTAGATCGGTCTTTACAAATTGTAAGACAAAAGATCTTTGAGGAGGCACCTAACCACCCTTTTTCCCAAGAATAATATGAATGGACTGCGCCTCTTCAATAGTTATAGGATTGCTACAATATTAATGTTGATGAGGATGATGACCCAAGGGATGTAAACATTTTAGAAACTGAAGGTCACAAAGACATAGAAGGACTAGGGATTGAACTACCCTTTGTTGGATAGTGCATTAAAATTAGGAAGGTTAATATTGGAACAGAGAAAACACCTAAGTTAGAAAATCTGACAGATTATTTGGATGATGCTACTATTAGCAAGATCACAGAACTATTGTATGAATATGAGGACTTATTTCCAACCAAGTTAATGGACATGAAGGGAATTAAAGGGCCCATGGGTGAAATGAAGATCCCTCTGAGACCAGATGCAAGACCCATCAAGGAGAGACCTTACAGACTAAATCCCAAATATAAGAAAAAAGTTAGGATTGAGTTGGACAGAATGTTGGAATAAGGAATCATAGAACCAGTTGAAGAATATGAATGGATCAACCCTATGGTCGTCCAAGATAAGAAGTCAGGAGAAATCAAAATTTGTGTAGATATAAGGAAACTAAATGATGCATTCCTACATGCCCCATTCCCTACACCCTTTACTGATGAAGTTCTAGATAATGTAGGAGGATAGGAGGTTTACTCATTCACTGGTGGATTTTTAGGTTATCACCAGATCAGAATCGCTAAGTAAGATCGACATAAGAACACATTTGCAACAGAATGGGATTATTTTCAGTACATTGTAATGCCTTTTGGCTTGAAGAATGCACCAGCCATATTTTCCAGCGTGGTGGTCGAAGCATTTAAGGACTTCTTGCATAAGTTATTGGAATCATATTTTGATGATTGGAATATCTTTAGCCTACTCGAAAATCACATTGAATGTTTGATATTGATGTTAGATAAGTGCAGGAAATGTCAGATTGCCCTGAATTTGAAAAAAAGTATTTTATTTTCACCCTTTGGAGTGTTTCTAGGGAATATTGTGTGTAAACAGGGATTGTTGGTGGATTCTTCCAAGATTTCCATCATTGTTGATATACCTCCTCTCACTTAGGTTAGACAGTTGTGCACTACATTGGGGAACACTAGATACTATAGGAATTTTATTAAGGGTTATGAACAGATAACAACACCCATGGAGAAGCTATTATAGAAAGATAGTAAGTTCCAATGGACAGAAGAATGCCAACAGAGCTTCGATAGACTAAAGTAGAAAATGGGCATTGCACCTATCTTTGTATTTCCATATTGGAGTAAGGAGTTCAATGTTCATGTCGATGCTTCGTCCATTGCATTAGGAGCAGTTTTAGCACAGCTAGGTGCATGAGACATTGACCACCCCATAGCCTTTGGTAGAAGGAATCTTTCTACAGCTGAAAGGAATTATACTACCACTGAAAGAGAAGGCTTGGCTATGATATATGTGTTGCAAAAGTTTAGAAACTACTTGTTGGGATGACATTTTAAGGTGTTCATTGATCATTCTGCCGTGAAATACTTAGTCAACAAGCTAGTGTTGGGGGCAAGAATATGCAGATGGCTACTACTATTCTAGGAGTATGAATTTGAGATTGTGGTCAAGCCAGGTGTTAGCGCTCTGTAAATTTTCTACAGGTTGTTATAAAGAAGAAATCTATGAGAGGTAACTTTATCCAACCGCTTTTGAAGCTGGGATCTAGCCCTTACAACTTTAGAGAGGGATCTCTCTATATGATTTAGATATGTTTCAAATTTTTTAAATATTAGGCTAGGTAAATAAATAAGTTGGTTTTGTTGTCGTAGTGTTTGTCGAGTTGGCTGAGATTGTTTACACATCCATTGGGCTATGGGGTCTGTGTCGTAAAAATGAAATCCAAACCAGAAAAACAAAGAAACCTTTCATAGGGTGAGATAATATAATCATTGGATTCTTTAGTAGCATAAATGAGGAATAGAACACAAGATGAGAAAGACAATTACAACAAAGAAGCAGTTAAGAATTTCTTTATTGTAAAATGAGAAGATAAAACACTAAAATATTTTGAGTCAGAAACAGAGTATAAAAGATAAATCCTGCAACGTTTGTTACTTCCAAAGATTAGATTTAGAAAACACTGTG
The DNA here is from genome assembly GCA_010110895.2 of Picea sitchensis. Classification (NCBI taxonomy): domain Eukaryota; kingdom Viridiplantae; phylum Streptophyta; class Pinopsida; order Pinales; family Pinaceae; genus Picea; species Picea sitchensis. Next base: position 80,632 of record SNQJ01S0046645.1, on the reverse strand, counting down.
ATAAAAAAGAGAGAATAACATTTAACTTAGAGAGAAAAACATCACCAGTGAATACACACAAGAATCCTGTAAAATGCCTCTTTATATTAATGGGAGATCTCTTCAAAAATATTACAGTCTGATAGCTTGTAGGGCGTGAATATCAACAACCCTCAATGCTTCAAAAGTTGAAGTATTTATAACCCAAAATTACAAACAATCCTGTCATCAAAGATCAGGACGTGGTAAATCTATTTTTAGCCTAACTAACTTAACAAATTATAGAAATCTAGGAACTGCTTGATGATCTATCGCAACTGCATGTTGTTTTCTCGGTGGATTGTTGGTGAGGCCTCTGCATGACCTCATCTGACTGGAAAAATGACTGGGTTGGGACAACTCATCTACTACTCAATCAGATCACATATTTCTTCCAATCGAAGATCACTAGGAACGTTGACTTTGAGTAGCCTTTGATAAACTTCATCCATTTCTGTGTACTTGGCAAAGGTAGGTTTGGTGATGAAGATGTATCAAATCTCATGCTGAATACTGATGTCCAACTGAAGCGCATCTAGAAATTCCTTGCCAGTGATGCTGCCTTGAATTCCTGAAAAATTTAAACTGTCCTTAGCCACATCGGCCAGTCTCTTTTTGTAGTCTGGGAGTGTCATCAATTTGTCATTAATTACCTTCAGACCAGGAAGACCTTTCTTCTGTAGAGCCTCAATCTTACTGAAAAACCTTTGTACCCCTAGGTCCATGACCTGAACCTCTTCTTCCAGCTGAAGCATCAATCCTCTCTTGATAAAAACTCTCTTGACCTCAAGGATGGTCTCTATTCTATCTTCAATTTTTAGCTCTTCCAGCTCCTCCCTGGTCTTAGAATTTAGGAACTTGATGATTTCATTAGCCTGTGTGGGCATCTCTCCCAATTCTGATCTGATCTTCTCAATGGCCTATTTTCTTCTCTGCACCAATTCATTTTTCTCAAACATGATCTGTATCATTGGCCATATCCCGTTCATAGACTTGGTGATGTCTATCCAGACACTTTCTTTAACTTCTGCCAGAGTTTTACATGCCACTGTTTGCTTCCGGAGCTGTTGTAACTCTTGTTTGAACTGGTTTGACACCTGCTTTTCCTTGGAGAGGCTGATCTAATAGGAATATTTGAGTTCCTGAAGGTTCTCAATCTCCGTTTTGAGCCTGCTAATCTCTGTTTCCTGCAGGTTCATCTCTTCCATAGATTTGGCCAATTCGGTTGTCTTTTCCAGAGATGTCAGTGGATTCGTTGATGGAACTTTTGTTATTGATGTTGTGCTCACTCTTGAAAGTGGAACTGCACTCAATGGAATGACTTACATTGGCTTCAGGTGTTCTTTCTCTTTTACTAGCTTCTCCATCTCAGCTTCCATTTCCTTTAGTTGTGCATTCTGCTCCATGATTAGTTTGAGCATTTCGTCTTTTTCTCCTTCCATCTCTACTATTTCCTTCGCCTGCGAGGCTGCAAATCCTCTGTTGGTGGGAGTTTCAATTGTTTCCTTAAGGAGGCTATGTCGGCATTTTTCTTTTTAATCATCTCCTCGGATGCTTTCACATTCGAGGGATCATACCCGATCTTAAGGACCAATTCCTCTAAAGTCTTTATCTTGTTGTCCTTGGAAAAGGACGATATATTTTCCAACTTCAACTGTGTTTGGATGTTGTTCAAGGACACTTGCAATTTGGACGCAGTAGTGGAAGCATGTGCCAGCGTATAGAAAACCATTTCTCCTATTTGCTTGTGTAGATCCATCTGATTGGCCAGATGCACATCCTTAGTCTGGAATTCAAAAGTGTCCCTTTTGTAATCAGTGATTACCTTTGGATATGGAACATGTGCTTGGAGGAATGCCATATGCATTATGCCCTTCTCAGTTTCAAATGTCGATAGCAGCCTATGTTGTGCAGTTGATGTCTGCTTCCAGAACTGGGTGCAAGTGCTGCTGGTCAGAGTCTGATTCCTTTTCTTGATCAGATCGTATTTCCCAAAGATGCTCAGCTTTGGTCCTATCTTGCCTGGCTGGGTGGTTGATGGAGTATCTGTAGATTTCTTCGACAACCCTGAGGTTATGATATGCTGGAGGCTTGCACTGAGGGGTGGCCTGTCAACCTTGGTAACTATAGTAGATGGGACTTCCTTTTCCCTAGTTAGGTCGGGAGCTGAACTAGTTTTAGACCTCTTGGTATGTAGTTGGAATTCTTCTGACGACACTTCAGTGATAGGAAATGACAAATCTTTCCTAGGCATTTTCTCTTTCGGAAGCTATGATGTGGTTGTTTGTGATACAGTGGCCGGGGGATCCTGTTGTTCTGCTTCGACCAAAGTGTTTGTTTCCCATACTGTCTAGTTTGCGAATTTCTCGACTTCGGGCCTAGATTCGTGGACATACGGGATATTTTTATTTTTCACCCTCATCTTAGAGATAATCCCACACGGATCATAGTGCCATGTGAAACTCGTGATGAACTTCATTTCCTTCAGCAGCTTGTCTGCTTCCTCTCCGGTGCCATGATTGTTGCAGATGAAAGAGCCAATCTGCCCTTTGATTCTGAGATGTTGTTTTTTCTTTAGGGACATAAAGTGAATATCATCAGAGTTTATCATCTACCTTATGTACTCCAGAGAAAAAATTCTGACAGGCAGGTATTTAGGCAGCTTATACGAGGCCAACTCACACCCATATACTCTGATCTCAGTGCAATTTTGGTATAAATACCAATCACCAGTCTTGGTGTGATCCAAAAGATGCAGGATCCTCTAAACTTCATCATTAATCCTAGGTTTGGGCCTGCTGCTAAGCATACTTACCACTGAGTGATAGAATTTCTCGATGAACTGCTTGAAACTGAACTTTATGGAGTTGTTCTTGAGCAAGGAGGTCCATGCAGTTACTGCCTGGGGTCTGCCATCTCCGTCCCTCTTTTGCATGGAAAAAACAAATTTGTCTGCTTGGAAGAAAATGAACAAGTACACCAGTAAAAAAGAGTACCAGAGCATGCCCTCCGTGATGAAATTGACAAACTGTTCGTGAATATTGTTCGCCAGGAACATGCTGAAGTCGAACTGGGTAGTGGGCTTTTCATCGGTGGAGAAAATGGACAAAAATCCCAGAATGGGTTCATCTACCCACTGATCTGAATAATAACCCAACAAGGTGCATAGGGACGAGATAATCTGATTTCCTTTGGTCGAAAACATGGAAGAAGGATAAGGGGGATTTGTAGCAGGGAATTGAGCAGATGGTGGGAGGAAAAGCTCAAATATTTGAGCTCTTTGAGGGAAAGTCATCTTCTGGTATAATTCTGTGAGAATTTCAAGGTTAAAAGGTGATGTGGAGTCAGCTCGGGATATTTGCATCATTTGGTCGATGGTTTCAGGCGTGATGAGGAAAAGAACTTCTCCAGATGAGGAAACAATGGCCCTTTGATTGGGAATGTAGTGGGCTTGGCACTTGAGGGAAAACTCTGGAAAAGGGTGAATCTGAGGAAAGATATACAGGGGTAGGTTGGACTCCCAGAGTCCAATTTCGTCGCTCTGGTCCAGGAAAACTTCTTTGAGCCACGACTGAAGGTCTGCAAAATCGAAATTGCACTTTGTATCTGCGATTAAGTGATCTTTGTCGGCCAGTGGAATCCTGTCAAGGTCGACAGGAGGCAGGAGAAACAAATTCTCCTCTCCTTCTGCTTGTTTTGACTTTGGCGCCATTACTGTAACAGTACCTACAAAAAACAACGTTAGTGGGGACGATGGTAGATGGGGGCGACTGACTGAAATGGAGAAAAACGATGTAAAATTCTCTGGTGCGATGAGTGGGTAAATGGTGAAAGGAAGGAGAGTGAGGGTAGTTTTGAGTAAACGGGTGTCCGTTGGGCGCGGGGGACAGGTCATCTGGTTAACGGATAGGTTATCCAGTAATAAATGGCCAATGGGTCACTTAGAGCATGAGATGGCAGGTGACAGTGACTGAGGAATACTGATGGGTGAAGTAGAGGCTACCGATTGGAGTAAAAATCATGGTGAGGGGGCTCGCCACGAGTGAATGGGGGGGAAGGACTGACATAAATTATGGGATGTGACTCTTTTGGAAAGGTGGATGATGACGTCAAGAGGTGACGAAGGTATGTCATACAGTAGGAGGCGGTGGGACTCGGGACCGGT
>SNQJ01S0046645.1:61494-76399 GCA_010110895.2 Picea sitchensis | reverse complement strand
CTTTCGTCTTTGTTATTTCCTTCGCCTGCAAATCCTCTGTTGGTGGGAGTTTCAATTGTTTCCTTAAGGAGGCTATGTCGACATTTTTCTTTTTAATCATCTCCTCGGCTGCTTTCACATTCGAGGGATCGTACCCGATCTTAAGGACTAATTCCTCCAAAGTCTTGATCCTGTTGTCCTTGGCAAAGGACAATATCTTCTCCAACTTCAACTGTGTTTGGACGTTGTTCATGGACACTTGCAACTTGGACGTAGTAGTGGAAACATGTGCTAGCATATAGAAAACCATTTCTCCTGTTTGCTTGTGCAGATCCATCTGATCGGCTGGATGCACATCCTTAGTCTGGAATTCAAAAATGTCCCTTTTGTAATCAGTGATTACCTTTGGATCTGGAACCTGTGCTTGGAGGAATGCCATATGCATTCTGCCCTTCTCAGTGTCAAATGTGGATAGAATCCTATGTTTTGCAGTTGACGTCTGCTTCCATAACTGGGCGCAAGTGTTGTTGGTCAGAGTATGATTCTTTTTCTTGATCAGATCGTATTTCTCAAAGATGCTCAGCGTTGGTCCTATCTTGCCTGGCTGGGTGGTTGATGGAGTATATGTAGATTTCTTCGTCAACATTGAGGTTATGATATTCTGGAGGCTTGCACTGAGGGGCAGCCTATCAACCTTGGTCACTGTAGTAGATGGAACTTCCTTTTCCCCAGTCGGGTTAGGAGCCGAACTAGTTTTAAGCCTCTTGGTATGCAGTTGGAATTCTTCTGACGATACTTTAGTGACAGGCGGTGACAAATCTTGCCTAGTCATTTTCTCTTTCAAAATCTGTGGTGTGGTTGTTTGTGATATAGTGGTCGGGGGATCCTATTGTTCTTCTTCGACCAAAGTGTTTGGTTCCCATCTTGTCTGGTTTGCGAATTTCCCGACTTCGGGCCTAGATTCGTGGACATACAGGATATTCTTATTTTTCACCCTCATCTCGGAGATAATCCCGCACGGATCATAGTGCCATGTGAAACTCATGACGAACTTCATTTCCTTCAACAACCTGTCTGCTTCCTCTCCGGTGCTTTGATTGTTGCAGATGAAAGAGCCAATCTTCCCTTTGATTCTGAGCTGTTGCTTTTTCTTTAGATACACAAAGTGAATATCATCAGAGTTTATCATCTACCTTATGCACTCCAGAGCAAAAATTCTGACAGGCAGGTATTTAGGAAGCTTATACGGGGCCAACTCACACCCATATACTCTGATCTCAGTGTGATTTTGATATAAATACCAATCACTAGTCTTGGTGTGATCCGAGAGATGCAAGATCCTCTAAACTTCATCGTTAATACTAGGTTCGGGCCTGCCGCTACACATACTTACCACTGGGTGATAGAATTGCTCAATGAACTGCTTGAAACTAAATTCTGTGGAGTTATGCTTGAGCAAGGAGGTCCATGCGGTTACTGCCTGGGGTCTACCATCTCCATCCATCTTCTGCATGGAAAACACATATTTGTCCACTTGGAAGAAAATGAACAAGTACGCCAGTATTGAAGAATACCGGAACATGCCTTCCGTGGTGAAATTGACAAACTGTTCATGAATATTGTTCGCCAGGAATGTGCTGAAGTCGAACTGGGTAGTGGGATTCTCATCGGTGGAGAAAATGGACAAAAATCCCAGAATGGGTTCATCTACCCACTGATCCGAATAATAACCCAACAAGGTGCATAGGGACGAGATAATCTGGTTTCCTTTGGTCGAAAACATGGAAGAAGGATAACGAGGATTTGTAGCAGGGAGTTGAGCGGATTGTGGGAGGAAAAGATCAAATATTTGAGCTCTTTGAGGGAAAGTCATCTTCTGGTATAATTCCGTGAGAATTTCAAGGTTAAAAGGTGATGCGAAGTCAACTCGGGATATTTGCATCATTTGGTCGATGGTTTCAGGCGTGATGAGGAAAAGAACTTCTTCAGATGAGGAAATGATGACTCTTTGCTCGGGAATGTAGTGGGCTTGGAACTTAAGGGAAAACACTAGAAAAGGGTGAATTTGAGGAAAGAGATACAGGGGTAGGTTGGACTCCCAGAGTCCAATTTCATCACTCTGGTCCAGGAAAGCTTCCTTGAGCCATGACTGAAGGTCTACGAAATCGAAATCGCACTTTGTATCTGCGATTAAGTGATCTTTGTCGACTAGTGGAATCCTATCGAGGTCGACAGGAGGCGGGAGAAATGGATTCTCCTCTCCTTTTGCTTGTTTTGAATTTGGCGCCATTACTATAATAGTACCTGCAAAAAAAAACGTTAGCGGGGACGATTGTAGATGGGGGCGACTGACTGTAACGGAGAAAAATGGTGTAAAATTATCTGGTGCGATGAGTGGGTAAATGGTGAAAGAAAAAAGAGTGAGGGTAGTTTTGAGTAAAAGGGTGTTCGTTGGGCATGGGGGACAGGTTAGCTGGTTAACGGATAGGTTATCCAGTAATAAATGGCCAACAAATCACTTAGAGCGTGAGATGGCAAGTGACAGTCACTGAGGAATACGGATGGGTGAAGTGGCGGTTACCGATTGGGGTAAAAATCATGGTGAGGGGGCTTGCCACGAGTGAATGGGGGGAAGGACTGACAAACATTATGGGATGTGACTCTTTTGGAAAGATGGATGATGACGTCAAGAGGTGACGAAGGTATGTCAGACAGTAGGAGGCGGTGGGACTCGGGACCGGTAGATTCACGCCACGTATAGATAGGGACCCGCCAGAGGAAAGATTTNAAAAACAGCTTGAGCCGTTGATCTGTGCGCTTACCTTTTGATCGTAGATCTATGTGCGTCCTTTATCACACATTCTAGACCTCCCCTCCATTAAAGGCAGAACGGACGGGGGAGTCCAGAATCTAATATAGACTGTATATCTATGCACTTAAACTTGGGCCTTCTAGATGTGCGCGTGTATTATCAGCAATAATGGACCCCCCCCTTCCATTAAAGATAGAACGGTCGGGGGGGTCCAGAAAAATCTGAGCACCGTAGATCTGGGTGTAATCATCTAGACCATTGATATATTAGTGGAGCATAAGTGAGGGAACGAAAAATACATGTGTCGGAGAACCTAGGATAAGTGCATTTCACAGGTTTTTTCCCAAGGCTTTTCATGTATACACCACCATGGGGTTAGACAAATAACATTTTAAGCATCTGAAACATGGTGCAACATTGATCATCCAGCTGGTTTTATTGAAGTAAAGAAACTAGCCTATATTCTAACCTAGCTTCCTATGACAATTAACCCAGATTAGACTGTTGGGCTAATAACTTACTCTACCATGGGGCTATTTGACCAAGATTAGACAGTCTGACCAGATTTATTCACTAATCTAACCTAGATACTTTGGCTAAGATTGAACGGTTTAGCCAAGCTTATTCACTAACCCTATCAACATCAATTTAAAAAAGAACTTGGCCATTCTTGAAAGGTATGGACCAAGTTACTATTATTGCATGGGGCTTTATTGAAATTATTTTATGCCCTCTTTTCTTTTTTCTCTTCTTTCTTTTTCTTTCTTTTTCCTTCTTTTTTTTTCTTTTTTTTTCCTTTTCTTTTCAAAATATTTGCAGAATGAAAAATCATATGTCAACAAAAACACTAGAGAGAAATAATATTCCAGTCACTAGTTGATACTATAACTTATAGGGTGATAACACCAGGAAGAATGAATAAAGAACCTGATCACTTATCTAGGTTGGAACATGGAGAGGAACCTACTAGTTTGGAGGATACACTACCAGATGCATAGTTGCTAGCCATTAGAAAATTCAATGATCACTTTGCAGAGATCGTTCAGTTACTATCCACAGGGATTACACCTCGCAAGTATACAATCATTCAGAAGAAACAATTGGTAGTTCACACTGTAGATTTTCAACTTATAGCTGGATAGTTGTATAAAATGGGATCAGATGAGATATTGAGGAAATGTGTTATGGAGGTTGAAAGACCATTGATTCTTGCAGAAGAACATGAAGGCATTGTAGGAGGACACTATGAAGGGAAATAAATAGCACAAAAGGTTCTCAGAGCTTGCCTCTAGTGGTCCACTTTACATAAAGATGCTAAGGAATACTACAGAGCCTGTGATGTATGACAAAGAGTAGGGAAGCCTTCCAGAAGAGATGAGATGCCTTTAGCACCTCAACTAACTTTAAAGGAATTTGAGAAATGGCCCATTGACTTTATGGGACCTCTTAACCCACCAGGTAAGCGCACAGGAGCTCGATACATCATCACTTTTACAGAGTATTTGACTAGATGGGAAGAATCAAGATTAGTTAAGGACTGTAGCATAGATACAACTGTATAGTTCGTCTTTGAGGATATTATAACCAGATTTTGATGCCCAAAGATCCTCATCAGTGATCAAGGCACACACTTCATCAAAACAACTATTGAAGCCTTGACTCAGGAATTTGAAGTTCACCATCAGAAGAGCACTCCATACCACCCACAGACGAATGGTACACTTGAATCTTTCAATAATATCTTGGAGACAACATTGACCAAGATCTACAGTGTTAAGAGAGACGATTGGGATTTAAGAATTCCAACAGTATTATGGGATTATCGAACTACTTGCAAAAATATGAAAATGCAGACTCCCTTTAAGTTAGTATATGGCTTGGAAGCAGTAGTACCTATGGAATATTTGGTTCCTATTTTAAGAATTGCGACATTTACAGGTATGGATGACATAGGTGTTGTTGATGGAACTAGAGGAAGACAGGTTTATTGCAGGATTTCATCAACAGGTATAGAAATAAAGAGAAAAGGATTACTATGATAGACATATCAAGAAGAAGGCATTCAAGCAAAGAGATTTGGTATTGTTATATAACAACAAGTTCATGAAGCATCCGAGGAATTTTAGGACAAATTGTCTTGGACCATTTGAAGTTTATTATGTCACAGAAGGAGGTGGTGCGTAGTTGAAGACCCTTAATGGAGAATGGAAAGAAGGTTTGGTAAATGGGAGTCGGTTGAAATTGTATTATGACAACCAGTTGCCTCGCAACCAGGGATGATTTTAAGGATGGAAATTTATTTTAAAATGTAGAAACCTTGGCGAATCCTACTAATCCTTCATATGCCAACTATAAATGTTTGGCGATATTTTTGTAAAAATATTCAAATTTCTAAGGATTTTATATAGTTTTTATAAATTTTTGGCGATTTTTAGGGTAAAATAATTTTATCCTATAGAATTTTGGTGAATCATTTTTAAAATAGCGAATCTCATTTTTGGAAAAACCATGGAAAATTAGCCCATGAGCGAAATTTAGCCCCTAAAATCATCCATCCTCACAACTCTCAATAAAAGAAAAAGATGATGAGACTAGCTACCAAGTGTAGTTGAAACTGGGTACCAGACACAAAAATGATAGTCTGCAAAAACATGGGAAGGGATATAGCAGAAAGCATAGGCTACTCCACAGAGTAGGCAGTCGAAGTAAAACATAAGGTTCAATCTTGGAGTGACTCGGGACGAGTCACATGTGAGTGTTGTGGGCCTGTTGGACCCTGGTTATGGAAGGAAGTAAATATTCAAGAAGAAAGGCGAAGTGAAAACTGCGTGGAAGGCACAGTAACTGAGTAAGGGTCGAACTGGTTATAGAAACAAAAACGAAGGAGAAAAGTAAAGGAAAAGCAAGCCATTGAAAGAGAAGAACAAGGAAGATAAAGCAACAAAGAAGAAATATCGTGGAAAACTCAACATGACAAAAAAGACACCAATGGATACTTTGTAGCACCTTGCAGAAAATGGGGAAGGATAGGTTGGCGAAGCCCCGAAAATGCGGGTCAAGTGCACCTAGGGTTTTGGCACCTAGGGTTTTGGATCTAGGGTTTTGACACCTAGGCTTCGGTCTACGGTTTTTTGAGATTCATGTAATGTATAAATAAAGGTCTAGAGGACCCGGGAGGGTTTTTTTTCATATTATTATGGTTGATGTTGAAGGTTGATTATTGTTGTTGAGAACTGTATTGAGTCTATATCCTGGATCTTCAGCTGGGTGCGAATATAAACCCTGGAGTTGGGTGCACAGGGAGGGAAGCAAAAGACAAAAAGAGAGAGAGAGATATGCAGCTAAGTGCACAAATAGAATTGTATGTTTTCATCTAATATATCAAGAAACACAGTTATGTGGACGTATCCATAGGGAGAGGGTGAACCACATATATCTTATTGTCTTTGTGGTTGATGTTGTGTTATTTGTTATCTGTTATACTGTTATTGCATTGTTGTGTTAGATCAAGGATATAACTTCGTGAAGTAAGATTAAGAGTGGTAAAGAATATATAGATTATTTGTGTTGTGTTTGGGAGTCACTTTGCATTTCCTCTAGTTGTAGACACCTGTGTCCTGCAACCCCCTATTTCTATTTCGAGTGAGACTGCATCTGCTTCGCAGGTGTTTTTGAAAGTGCCAGTAGTTATAGTCTTTTGGTGCGCTATAAGAGTTGAACCCTAGTTTTTCCCCTGTGACAACAAGAACACTTGCAACATATTCAACAGGTTATTCACACCCTGTGATAGTAAAAACTATATGCAAACTTGGAAAAATGCTCCTTCATCATGGAAAAGGTCCATTAATTAGGCTACATCATTTCAGCATGGTGTGCATGTGGATCCAACCAAGATGTAGGTCATCCGTGACTAGCCAGCCCCAACCACACTCACTGAACTTCGAAGCTTCTTGAGCCTCACCAATTTCTATCGCAGGTTCATGATGGGATTCTCTCATATCGCATGGGCCCTCAACCAACTAACTAGGGGTGGAGGTAAGGGAAAATTTGTGTGTGGCCTGTCCCAAAAATGAGCCTTTGATGACTTGAAGAAGAGTTTGTGCTCATCCCTGGTACTTTCATTACCAGACCTGAAACATCCCTTTGAGATCGAGACAGATGCTTAAGAATATGTTTTGGGTGTCATTCTCACTCAACACGGCCACCCCATGGCATATCATAGTGAGACACTATTAGATCATGTCCGTAAGTACCCTACTTATGACAAATAAATGTACTCCATTGTGCAAGCCTACCGTTAGTGGAGACATTAGATCCTTGGGAATGAGACAATCATTCACACTGATCACAAGCCACTATAGTTCATGCAGACCTAAGGCAAATTATAGAATGATTTCCATCATAAGTGGTAAACATACTTATAGTAGTTCCACCTCAACATCAAGTATAAAATAGGAAGTACCAACTGAGTTGTTGAATTCCTCAGTCGACCTCCAGTCATGACACTCACCACGGTGCCAGACTCTTGCAGCCACAATACAACTGGATGGCCCCACCTCTACGAGACAAACCTTGACTTCTCCACCACCTACCAATTGTTTGGATCCAACTCAGTGGTCGCTAATTTCCATCTTCAGGATGGGTTGTTTTATCGTTTGCGCCATCTCTACATTCCATCAAGAGAGCACACGAAGATTATTTGGGAATCTTACTACAATCGAGTGGAAGAACACTTTGGCATCGAAAATACAGTGGCAGTGTTGCATAAACATTTCTACTGGTCAAAATTTTGATAGGATGCCAGCAAGTATATCAGGTCCTACACCGCCTATGTTATTGTCAAATCGACCACTAATAAACAGGGAATATACACCCCTCTTCCTACTCCTAACAGGCCATGGGAATACATCTCAATGGAATACATGTCGGGCCTCCCATCCACCAAGAGGAGAAATGAATTTGTTTTTGTGGTTTTTGATTTATTTTCCAATATGGCGATTCTAGCCGCCTACAAGAAGAACATCACAGCAGAAGCCACTGCCAAGCTCTTATTTGAATGAGTATGGGTACATTTTTGGATCCCAAAAAACATTATCTCAGACCATGATAGTCAGTTCCTCAACTCATTATGGTCTAGCCTCTAGTCACTTTTGGATACCATGCTCACCAAATCTACTCCCTTTGACCCCCAGATAGATGGCCAAACAAAGGTCGTCAATCAGATGGTTGTACATATCCTACACATGTACAATTAAAAACACCCCCGCAAATGGGATGAGAGTCTTCCTTATGTCCATTATAGCTACAACCGAGCCTTGCATAACTCAACTGGCCATAGCTCCTTTCCGGTGGGGTTGGGATTCTAGCCATTAGGCCCCATGGATGTTGCACTACCCTTGGTGCACACCTAGGCTGACTCGTCCCCTACTCCACCAGAAGCTGACAAAGCCACCTGATTCATTGAGCGGATCCAACACATTTTCCAACAGGTTCAGGATATTCTATAGAATTCTAATTTCAAGTACAAGAAGTGCCATGATCAACATCGGGTGCCACCTGAGTTTCAAGTGGGCGACAAATTTTGGTTTCGTTTGTAGAAAGAACGCCGTACATGGCCCCATCGAAATATTTTCCCACTCTGTTATGGTTCGTACACCATCACCAAGGTTGTGGGTGACAATGATTTTGATCTCAACATTCCCCCCTTCCTTGGTCTACATCCAGTCTTCAATGCGGCTCTCCTTCGACCATATTTCCCACCATTATTGGACACCTCAGAGATAGCAGAGTAGTTGAAACCAACAAAGCTCAACCATGGCTGCATGAAATAGACATCTAGTGATCATATTGTTGACACACATATCAAGGTCAGTCGACAACAAAGGATCCAACTTTATCGAGTCGTCAAAGTAGGGCAACTCCTCCACCAAGAAAAGTGGCTCACCCGGGGCGAAATTCAACAGAAATTTCCTCATCTGATGGGGGAAATCAACGAAATGGAGACCATTGTTTCCTAAGGAGGGAGAATTGATCCAGGTGGATATCGATGGCCACCCACCTATTCCACTGGCTCGAACAACAGTTTTCCACCTTGGCATTTTTTCAACAGTTTTTCAGGTTCCAAACTTCCAGGGCCATTTTGAGGCCCTAAACGATGTTTTTTTATGGATTTGGGGCCTAGCCAACTAGAAAAATCACTTCCAATAAAAACTTGAGCTTCTCGGTTAGACCTTTCCAATGGGCTATCGTGCACCTAAAACGAAGATCACATGAAAAATTTATGACCCCAACAAGTTGATGTACTAACTTACCCAAGCAGGGCCCACATGACTTTTGGCGCTTCATCTCCTAGGGTTATATTTTTGGATGTCTAGGGTTTTTTACATTCTTGATTATTTTAAAAGGCCTTCAGAGCCTCATTGTAACCATATTCTTGTGAATGATCGCATCTGTCACATCTCTTCTCAGAGATAAGCTGCTACCATTCCAGCAAGCTTGTTTTCCGCTGCATTTTACAATTTCAACTTATTTTCTTATTGAATAGAAACCCAATTTTATTGTATCTCTGTTATTTTGTGTTAAGAATCTTTTAATAATATGTATTCATTTTTTTCTTCTCATAAAATCTGGATGAAGGTTGTAGCCTGAGAAATTAGGGGGTTGGAGCCTCCTTCCATTTGTAGCTGAAAAGAAAAGGAAGTTGGTGCTTCCAATGAATGTAATTCTTAAAGACATATAAGAAAAAACATTCTCTTGTTTTCTCCCACTTTGGGTTTCCACGTAAAACACTGGTGTATTATGTATGTTTGTGATTTCTCATTTGTTCATTGTTAATTTACTCTGCAACTATTGGATGATAATGTTACATTGATATAACACTTCCATTTTATTGTGAAAAAACATTAAATTGCTCTATTATTGATTCACCCCCCCTCTCAGTAATCCAACAATTGGTATGAGAGTCGGTTCCTTCAGGAAACAATTTAACCACTGGAAGGAGATCATGGATTATTCTGTGAATTTAGTACCAATGTTTAATGGTCGGAATGGTTTTAAGTATGAGATGTGGAGCATAAGGATGAAAGTATTTTTACAGGCACAAGGACACTATATTTGCCCATCAGTTGTTACAAAATATGATAGTTCAAAAAGAGAAAAGATTGTAGCCAAGAAGAAATTGAAGAAGAATAAAAAAATAGCAATGGATTTCATCTGGGAAGGATTACCTAATCTAGTAAGAGAAAAGGTTGGTAAATGTTCATCAGCCAAAGAAATTTGGCATAAGTTACATGAAATATATTCTTCACCCATCACAGATTCAAAAAATGTCAATGAAGAATCAAATACAAATCAAGAAGAATTGTTTTCACCATGTCAAAAAAATTCAGAAGATGAAGAGTACATAATCACTAGAGGTATGTTGTTTTTCTTTAATTGTGAAAACCATGAACATCTTGAAATAGAATGTCATGAAGGAAATGAGACAGAAAAACTAATTGAAATGGAAGACAATTATGAAGTAGAATTGATTAGCACTTTAGATGAACTAAGAGAATAAAACAAGTAACTCAAGAAAGAATTGATGAAACAAAAGGAAAGTGTTCACATTTTTGAAGAATCCCAACAGGTCATCGAGAACTTAAGAATTCAGCTAGAATAAGCCAAAAAGATCGAAGAAAATATTGAATATCCAAAGCAGTATTTGGAAGCCAACATAGAAGCACAGAAGGAAGAACCATAAATGAGAGAGAAGATATTGACAGATCATCTTAAGGAAAAAGCTAACGATATAAACCATCTTGATGCAGAGTTTGGTAAATAAGAGAAAGGACTTGAAGAATAAATAATCACATTAAAAATTCAACTTGAAGAAGCAAAAAGAATAGAAGAATTCATGAAGTCTTAGATAGTGAAGAAAGAAGAAGAGGTTGAGAATATTGAAGAAGAATTTGTCACATTGAGAAGTAAAATCGTCAATCTCAACAAGAATGTTGAAGAGACAGAAACATCCACATCAGTTATAGAGAATGAAGAGAAGCACTCAAGGTTAATAGAAATGAATAATGAAGAAAATAGAAAGAGTTATGCAGAAATACTCAAAGGAAGGAGTCATGATCAACCAGAATCTAAGAAAATATTGAAGATACATATTCAATAAGATCATTCATGTTCAAGCCACAAAGAAGCTTCAATTATGATCATGATCAATCAATGAAGAAATTCAGAAGGACTACACCACAAAGAAGATCATTCACTCCCAGGTATGAAAAATTATTTTATAGTCATTGTTTTTATTGTACTAATTTTGGACATAAGGTTGCAGATTATATCGATTATAAAAGAAATGTTCAAGCAAAAAGTGCATATGTGGCCCCACAAAACATTGAATGTTACAAATGTCATAACTATGGACACATAGCTAGTGAATGTAGAAGCATGATCAATACTTCCATGAAAGAGAACATTGGTATCATATATAAGAAAGTATGGATAAGAAATCACAAAGAACAGGTGAACAAAGACCAGGTCCCATAGATCACAAGATTCACAATAAAATGAGATGAATAAAATTCTACAAAGAAAAAAAAGATTTTGGATACAAAACGGTTTGGAAAATAACTGAAAGAAAACAAGGATAGGTAAATAAGGAACATGTTCAAGATATTGTACTTTCAGGAAATGTATTGAAAGGTGAATCCACAGACAGAATGAAAGAAGTTAGAGATCAGAGAGATGGTGAATCTACCAATGAAGATGATGATGAATCTACCATTGAAGATGATGATGAATACACATCAGAGAGGGAATTTTTCTGAGCTATCCGGCTTAGAGACTCCCAGGTAATATGGGTATTAGACAGGGGGAGTCTATGCGATAGCTGTGAAAGACCAAAGAACCATCATTCAAGAATCTTGCAGAGTTTGAGAAGATAGATCCAGAGCAACAAGTTAGTAGAAGTACAATTTGATGATTTAATCAAGACTTCATGATAGTATAGTGATAAATTGGTCAGCATTATGGATAGTTTCACAAGTACAGTCTTGGACAGTATGGATGAGAGAATGGATTCATAGATTGGTTCAAAGAGTGGTTCAGAGACAAAGTAACATTATCATAATGGATGATAATTACACAGGAAATGGCTCGAACAATGCTTATGGATTCCAAATTGACAAATATTTTTTGGACACATGCAGTGCATACAACAGTTCACATTCAAAACAGAGTAATGATTAGAAACAACAATAAAAAAATTCAGACATCAACCTCATACATCAAGTCAGTTGGATAGGTGGAACGATTTCAAGTAGCACCAAAGGAATCACATGTCTTAGCAGTAAAGAGGATTTTCATATATCTCAAATGAACATAAGAGTTTGGATTATGGTATCCAAAATGAAAGGATCTATCACTTATTGCCTACACAGATGCATATTGGGAAGGTTGCATTGATGATCGATGAAGCACTAGTGGAGAAACGTTCTACTTAATTGAATGTTTAGTATCCTGGATAAGCAAGAAAAAATCATCAATATCTTTATCGACAGTCGACAAAGAGTATTTTGCAGCAGTATGATGTTGTACTCAGGTTCTATGGATGAAACAAACTTTGATAGATATATAGGTTGAGTATGATGATCCCATTCCAATCTATTGTGATAATACAAGTGCCATCAGTATCTCAAAGAAGAAGAAGAACATCCCAATAAAGTATCACTTTCTACAGGAACAACTTGCATAGAAGACCATGACAGTTGAATATGTTGGCACAAAAGAACAAGTGGCAAACATCTTTACAAAATCGCTTCCAAGGGAATCCTTTGAGTATCTTCACCAAAGACTAGGAGTGATTTCTACTCCAAAATGAATGATTTTGAATGCTTATCTTATATGTCTTATATGTACATGAAAAAGCACCATAAATAGGACAATTCAAGTTGGGGGATCATTTTCAGGAATATTTTTGTTAGGGGGGACAACTTTGGATGGAAATATACATTTTTCATTGATGACAAAGGGGGAGATATTTATCATATGCAAAGGTAGATGCTTGGAGAGAGAGAATAGAGGCATATTTCAAAGGGAAACGATTGTCACATGAGAAGAGTGAGTGATATGACTTCAGAGTGATACCCTTTTTCAAAGGCAGAGATATTATTAATATGAAGGGAGAGAGAGTAATCAGAGGCTTATAAACATAAATAAAAATCAAAGGCATGTAGACATGGGGAGCATCCCCAAGAAGAGATTAGTAAGAGTGATAAGCCCCAAAGGGAGATACCCTTTTCCATTCATGTTAAAGAGGCAGATATAGAATCATTGATGAGGAGTATAAGTATGAATTTTATCATGACTAAGTGTTGCCATCAATGTTGGTGTTGTCATCAATGCCAAAGGGGGAGATTGCCAGAAAATTGGCTTAGGTTGATCGGAATTTGGTATGGATTGTTGGTTTTCATTGATTTCAACCACTGGAGAGTGATAATGTATATTTATATCAACCCTTATAGATTGAAGTCAACCCTTGGAGAAACTCTGGTAGCAAATTCTGGTAGCACAAAGGTTTCGGTAATGGACCCAAGGTTGTTTCATGTATAATGGTATATGTTTTAATATATTTGAAGGTAAGAATATTCTATATGGATATTACATGTCATTCCATTTCCTTTGGTATGTGGAACGTCACATAACTCCTCATGGTTAGAGAGTTATGGCCATGAGAAGTTGGAGAACCCAGATTTGGGTACTGGACCCAAGTTTGTTTGATGGATAATGGTATTATTTTTTATATATTTATAGGAAATATTATTATATATGGATAGTACATGACATTCCATTTCCATTGGTATGTGGAACGTCACATAACTCCTCACGGTTAGAGAGTTATGGCCATGTGAAGTTGGAGAACCCTCATGAGTCATCTAGAAGCCCCAACAGGTCAAAGTAGTCAAAGTGGTTTATGAAATTTTAGAAGGTAAATAATAAAGTGAAGTGATGAGTGTACTATAATTCAAAGTGGATACAAAATAAATTATTTAAATAATAAAGTTAATGGAGAAAATAGAAGTGGGTTAACCCTAAAATAAGGAAAGTGGGTTAAGATGGTTAAAAGGTAACCCCTTGAGGAAGCGATATGAAAGTATAAATAAGAGGCAATGCTCTCTCATTTTAATAACACTTGAGAATATTGAATATCTATAGGTGACTGAGGTAACCAGAGGATATCTAAGATGAATTTCAGAGGGAAGGTGATGTAAAGAAGTCTTAAATTCAAGGGAGGACAAATTATTTTTATAATGCTTTCTAAGGTATGTTATTTACATGCCATCTCATCATTTTCGCAATAATTTTTTTTATAGAATCATTCAAACTGTAAAACTAGAAGGCCATTGAGTAAACATATCCAAGTAGTTATGGTACAAATTTCAGCTTGTGGGTCGTTGTATTTTTTTCTTTACACTCCGTGGAAAATAGGGTTTGTGGCTAGCCCTCAAACTAGTCTAAAACATGTGTTTTAGGTAACAATGTCATAACTTCTTCATAACAGATTCAAATTCAGTAAGAACTAATTTTTTGGTTAGATTATGGTCTGTAGTATTCTATGTACAATTTTCATATCCATACAAAAATCATTTCGTGCAGGGCACGCTCTACAAGTTCTCTCTCTAGAATATGCCAAAATTCAACAAGGTGTGTCATTTTTTCTATAACTCCTTTTCTGAGAGGTTCCAAGTAGTGACACCTAGAGGAATTGCATAAAACACATTGAATAACATTGTGTACTATTTTCATATCTTTATTCATTACAGGTACATTGTTATGATTATTTCAAGTTAGGGTTGTTGACTAATCCAAAACTAGTCATGTGAGACTAAAGTAAAGTTTGATGAAAATGATAGTCTTGTGTTGTTAAAGTTAAGGAAGGTTTGCAGGTATGTGATCTTATACATCGGGTCTATTATAGAGTTAAAAATCAGATTTGTATGATGAAATTGGTGAGGGATTTTGGTTGAGGTACATGTTGGGTACATGGTTGAGACAAGCAGTTCATGAGTTGGCACATACATGAGGTATAGAGTTGATGATGTTGGTACATATTGATGAGTAGTTGAT
>SNQJ01S0046645.1:16917-44885 GCA_010110895.2 Picea sitchensis | reverse complement strand
ACGAGAGAGAGAGAGAGAGAGAGAGAGAGATGGGAGAGAGGGACATATTTATTTTCCTCTTCTCTTCAAGTTTGTCTTAACAAAGGAAAAAATCATGAACGGAGAAATAAACACATTGTTTATGCAATACATGTCAAAATATATGCTCAGCTTAACTTTCATTGAAGGATAGAAAACGAAGAACAATATAGTAATTGGTATAAATGAATATAAGTTCTGAAAATCTAAATATCACTTTATTACATTACGTTAATTTACATAGATGTATATACTCTATTTTTTTATAATTTAATTTTATTTAGATTCATATATATAATTACTTTTAATTTTATTCACATTCTTATATATAAGAAATTTTTATGACAATTAAATAAAGTATAACTAGATATAGCATAATTGTTATAACTATTATGATAAATGATTCATTAATTGTTCTTCCATCATAATTTATACCATTAAGCATAAGTAATTGCATGGTTCATTTTCTTCCTTTTTAAGCTTAAACTACAATACCATTTTGGCTTCGTAATAAGTGACAACCTCACCACATAATTAATTTAGTTTTGTAATCAATAACAACCTCGTCACATAACTAATTTGGCTTTGTAATTAGTGATAACTTCACCATAAAGCAATTTAACTTTGGTGGATTATAGCTTTTAGAAATTTTGTATAAAAGCCCAACGAACCCCAAATTAAACAACTTAATTTTCATTTAAAATTCATTAAAAAACATAATTAACCAACTTAATCTCCATTTAAAAATCATTAAATTAATAAATCTTGTCACAAAGACCTTTATAAATAATACTATGTTTGACTTGAAATGATCTTTTAGCCCTGGCAAATGCTACTCACCCTTCAAACTATTTCTTAACATAAAAGACCCTATCAAGTAAATTTAGAGTTATCAAACTTGTAAAGTTAAAGAAAACATATGATAAATGTCTCAACAAGTTAGAGTTGTTCGCAATTATTTTGAAGTATAGTAAATTATTTTCATGTTAAAAATAATATATTAATTTGTAATTTTAGTTTTGGATTTATTAAATTTGTAGAGTAAAATAATTTATTTATTTTTAATGTTATTATTGATGTTATTTTTGAATATCAAATGGGATTAAACACTTTTTATTTTACTTTATTAAGATTATTCATGGAAGTGACACATCTCTTTTACGTTAAGTTATAAGTTAGAGAATGCATTTTACTTCTCCATAATTTTAAGATCCTATGTATGTTTGTAATTATGTTTGATTAATAAAGTAGCTATGAATGAGAATTCATTCGTGTAATAGAATATTTATCTACATGATTCGGATTTTATGAGCAGAATGAAATGAATAAAGATTTATATTATTAACACAGAGATTCATTGAACAATAACAGAGATATAGTAAAACTTGGATTCTATTAATAAAGAAATATGTTGAAACTGTAAAATGCAGACTGAAACAAGCTTACTAGAATGATGGTGGCTTATCTCTGAGAAGAGATGTGATGGTTGCGCTCATTTGCAATAAGATGAGTACAATGAGGCTTTGGAAGCCTTTTTACAACAAACATGAATGCCAAAACCCTAGACATCCAAAAGCCTAACCCTAGGAGATGAAGCGCCAAAAGTCATGTGAGCCTCGATGGGGTAAGTTGGTACATTAACTTCTCGGGGTAGTAACTTTTGCATATGATATAGCCCGTTGGAAAGGTCTATCTAAGGATTACACGTTATGTCTTCAAACTCTTACTGTATTTATATTTTAATTGTGGTGAGATCTAAAAACGATGTTGAGGGCCTCAAAATGACCCCGGAAGTTTAGGAACCGAAAAATAGGAAAAAAAATGCCAAAGTGAAAAACTACCAAGATGAGCCAGTTGGAATAGGTGGGTGGCCATTGATATACACCTAGATCAATTCTCCCCCCTAATTAGGAAGCAATAGTATCCATTGCATTGATTTCCCCCATCAACTAAGGAAATTTATGTTGAATTTGGCCCCGAGTGAGCCACTTTCCATGGTGTAGGAGTTTCCTTCCTTTGACAACCCAATAAAGTTGGATCCTCTGCTAGTGAATTCCCTTGACCTGTGTGTCCACGATCTAATTAGTGGATACATGTTCCATGCAGTCAGGGTTGAGCTCTTTTGGTGTCAATTGTTCAACTATCTGTGAGGTGTCCAATAATGGTGGAAAATATGGCCGAAGGAAATCCACATTGAACACTGGGTGCAAGCCAAGGAATGGGGGAATGTTGAGCTTAAAAGCATTTTTTCCCATAGCCTTTTTGATGGTGTAAGGTCCATGGAGAAGTGGATGAAGCTTCCAGTGGGGCCATGTAAGGCGTTATTTCTACAAGTGCAACCAAATTTTGTCTCCCACCTGAAACTTGTGTGGCACCTGGTGTTGATCATGGCGTTGCTTGTACTTGGCATTGGACTTCTGTAAAATATCCTAAACCTGTTGGAAAATGTGTTGGATCTTCTCAATGAACCAAGTGTCTTTGTCGGCTTCAATTTGAGCATGGGACGAGTCTTCCTGGGTGGCTGCAAGGGGTAGTGCAACATCCATGGGACCCAATGTTTGAAATCCCAACCCCACCTGAAATGGGTTGTGGTCGGTTGAGCTATCTATGGCTCTGTTGTAGCTGTGTTGAACATAGGGAATAATCTCATCCCATGTGCGGGGATGCTTGTAATTGTACATGTGCACGATATGCACAATCATCTGATTAATAACCTCGGTTTAGCCATCCATCTGGGGGTGGAAGGCAGTGGATTTGGTAAGCTTGGTGTCCAACAGTGACTAGAGGATCGACCAAAATGTGCTAAGAAACCAACTATTCCGATCTAATACGATGGTTTATGGTATTCCAAAATGTACCCACACTCGTTTGAAGAAGAGCTTGACATTGGCCTCTGTTGTGATCCTCTTCTTGTAGGTGGCTAGAATATCCATTTTAGAAAAATTATCAACCACCACAAAAACATAGTCACTTCCCTGCTTGGTTGATGGAAGGACTGACATGTAGTCCATCGAGATGGATTCCCAGGGCCTTTCAGGGGTAGGAAGAGGGGTGTACATGCATTGTTTCTTAATGGATGGTTTAGAAATGGCACAGGAAGTGCAAGACCTGATATACTTGCTGACATCTTGTCAAATTTTTGACCATCAGAAATGTTGTTGCAACACTTCCACTATCTTTTCGACACCAAAGTGTCCTGCCACCCGACTGTAGTGGGATTCCCAAATTAGCGTCGCTTGATTTCTTGATGGAACGCAAAGATGGACCAATTGGAACAAAAACCCATCTTGAAGATGGAAACCAATGAAAATTGTGGTTTCCCCTAGCATCTGGTAGATGGCGAAGAAGTTAGGATCTCTCTCATAGAGTTGGGGCCATCTGGAGGTATCGTGGTTGCAGAAGTCTAGCACCATGGTGAGTGATGCAACTGGAGGGAGGCTGGGGAAATCATTGATACAGTTGGTTCTTCTTGTCTTATACTTGATGTTGATATGGAATTGCTACAAGTATGTGTACCACTTATGATGGTGGTCATTCTATAATTTCCCTTGTGTTTTCATGAATTGTAGTAGCTTATGATCAGTGTGGATGACTATCTCTTTCCCGAGAATGTAATTCCTCCACTGTCGGTAGGATTGCACAAGATATTACATTTATTTATCATAATTACGGTATTTACAGAAAACATCTAATAGTGTATCACTATGATATGCCACAGGGTGTGCGTGCTGAGTGAGAACTGTGCCCACAACATAGATTGAAGCATATGTCTTGATCTCAAAGGGTTTTTGCAGGTCGGGTAATGAGAGAACTGGGGATGAGCATAAGCATTGCTTCAAATCATCAAACACTTATTGTTGTGACAGGCCCCACACAAACTTTTCCTTACCACCACCCCTGGTCACTTGGCTAAGAGCCCATGCAATATGGGAGAATCCCAACATGAACCTGCGATAGAAATTAGCAAGGCCTAGAAAGATCCGAAGCTAAGTGAGTGTGGTTGGGGTTGGCTAGTGATGAATGGCTTGGACCTTGGCTGGATCCACATGCACCCCATTCTCATCAACAATTTAGCCTAGGTACTGGACCATGTCCATGTCGAAGGAGCATTTTTCCAAATTTTCATATATCTTGTGTTGTCGTAGAGTGTGTAGAACCTGTTGAATATGTTTCAAGTGTTCTACCCAATTCTTGTTGTAGATGAGGATGTCATCCAGATACACCACCACAAAATAAATGGTGAAAGGCTGCAAGATATCCATCATCCTCATGAAAGTTGTTGGGGCATTCGTTAAACCAAAGGGAATGAAAAAACATTCAAAAAGACCTTCTTTGGACTTGAAGGAAATTTTCCATACATTTGTCTGCTTTATTGGGACCTGATGGTAGCCATAATTCAGATCAATATTACTAAAGTATTTTCCCCCCTTGAGATGGTCGAGAAGATTGTCAATTCAGGGAATCGGGTACCGATTCCTGACTGTGATTTTATTTAGGGCCTAGTAATCGATGCAGAGTCGCCAGGTCATGTCTTTCTTCTGCACAAGCACGATTGGGATTCCACACGGTGATGAGTTGGGTCAGATGTGCCTCTTTTGGATCAATTATTGGATCTAATGCTTGATCTCCTCGTTTTCTAACAAAGAGTGATGATAGACTGGCCCATTGGGTAGTAGTGCATCGGGGGCCAAATCGATTGGATGATTGACCTGACAATGTAGAGGTACCCCAGTGGGTGAGGAGAAGATGTATTTTTATTCTTCCACGACCTTTTCCACTTACTTATGTTGCATACAGAGTTCAGTCGCGGAGGCCATGGATGTGGTTGCAACCTTCCACTTACTTTGAGAGAGAATCACAGAGAAGACAAACTTCCCAGTCTGAGATATGAACTTCTTGCATTGTTTTGCAAAGATCAAGAAAATGACAGTATGTGGGACTACCACGGGTATCTTGTACAATTTCCTATCCAAGGTGTTATCACATAAAGTTGTCAAGGGTCGCAGGATGACCAATTCCTTTGTTGAACATAAACATCCAAACACAGGATTCAAAAGCAGTCCATTTCGGGCTTGAAATACAATCAGCAGATGGATTTACTTTTCAAACGGTGGATATCCCAGGAGCAGTTCAGATCGACATCTCTCATGTATTCGGAATGTCAAATATTTTGCAAGGTTTAACAACCAGAAAAAAGCCCCGGAGTTTCAGATCAAGCGTTGTGTATCCTTCTCCAGCAGACAGGTAGGATTTACTTCAGAATTCAGGTTTCGGGAATTTTGACACTTCTCCTCTTGATTTTCTGCGAAAAGATTTTCTCGGAATGCACAGATATTTGTTGTGTGTCCATCTCCAATGGATGGTCGCGATTTACTTCGGGTTTTCAGGACATTTTCCTTTTGGTATTTTCGGCTTCTCCCCTCTCGCTTTCATCCGGAGTGTTTTCTTCCGAAGTCCACCGATCGTTGTCGCATGTCCATCCAAATCTAACGGTGGTAGTTTTCTTCGAGACTTCGGGCTTCGGGAGTTTTAGCTTCCCCGCTCCCATTTTCCTCCGAAGTATTTTCTCTTAGATTTCACAGATCATTGTCGCGTGCCCTCCTCGGATCGATGGTCGTGGTTCATTTCCAATCTTCAACACTTATTTCAGGCTAGCACATCACTCCGGGAAAGTGTCACTCTGGGATTTTTCCATCCAAAGAAAGCACAGTTCTTCGAAGCCCAGAGCCCTGAAGTCCCAAAATATTTAAATGATAAAAACAGCCTTAATCCAGGTTTAATCAGTGATAAGTAGACGTTAATCACTTCGCAAGTTCGACACTCCAGGAGTTATATACACTTTTCATTCAAAATATCTCGAACTATGAAGTGTCGAAGATACTTGGCACCCATCAGTTCTGATGCATGACACTCATCTATTAGAGACACGTGGCATCCATCTAGCACTGACAAATGGCACTCATTACAATCATTTTTGGATATGTATTCAACCTATTTTCGAGTGACACATGTCACCCCTCTGTCCACAACATGTCAGCATAGCGACGTCAGGTCACCACGTCAACTATGGGATATCATCCTCCAAGAAGTGTTCTTGTTCAAGCGCCAGGATTAGTGCCATCTCCATGTGTGGTTTTAATGGTAACTATAATTGGTGGGCGAATAAACTTTAGCGGTGGTGCTAAATTTAGCATGCACACCCAGAACACAGATCATGACCATATCAACGAACACGTTTCATTGTGGGGACGCAACATGCTCGAACGAAAAAATTATTCAGCAGTCCTGCAATTGAAACCATGGTATAGAAAAAGAGCTATGTGGCGGATGGTGGTGAATTGCGGGGTCAAAAGTGGTGTGGATTCAAACTTCCTTTGACGGCCCCGCAATCACGTGCTTATATAATGTCAAATCCGAGAGCAACATGTGGCCACTCCCTAGGCATTGAGCCTCATCTCAATCTCAAGGAGGATTTAGTTAATGGAAGGGGACCAGTAGCTGAAACCTCAACTCAGTGCATAAATAGAAGGCATGGAGGGTCTGGCCGTGGAGACAGAGCTGTCAACCCGAGGTACCACAATGGAAGGTTTCTTCTTGTAGAACCATACTGGTCTGAGCTTGAGTCTAACAGGAGAATACACACACAATCTGACAGAAGGATGCGCAGATGTAAAGACTTGAATGAGACGGACAGGTCACACTCCTGACAGTTGTGGTCTGATCGGATTATAAATAGATCATTTTATATTTTGTAAAAGAGGGGGGGGGGTTTTCAGAGGCTGGAGAGCTAAGAGAGTTTTAGGAGCAGGGATCTTTATTTTTTAGCTTGTAAGCCTGAGGGCCTGGATTGTAAATATTGTGTTATTGAAGATTCCTTTGAATTTTTTTTATCCTATCGTCTTCTTAGTTTACACAATGTTTCTGTTTTTCTTCTTGTCTAGATGTAATCTCTCTGATCTATGGATTCCTGAGGTGATGGAGGATTTGTTTTCGTCATGCCCATCTTTCATGGTTCATTAGATATTTTCTATTTTTCTTCTTGTTTGTATGTAATCTCTCTGATTTATAGATTCCTGAGGCGATGGAGGATCTGTTGTCATCATGCCCATCTTTCATGGTTCATCAGATATTTTTTGTTTTTCTTCTTGTCTGTATGTAATCTCTATGATTTATGGATTCCTAAGGAGATGGATGATATACTATCATCATGCCCATATTTCATGGTTCATTAGATATTTTCTGTTTTTCTTCTTGTCTGTATGTAATCTCTCTGATTTATGGATTCCTAAGGTGGTGGAGGATCTATTGTCATCATGCTGATCTTTCATGGTTCATTAGATATTTTCTATTTTTCTTGTCTGGATGTAATCTCTCTGATCTATGGATTCCTGAGGCGGTGGAGGATCTATTTTCATCTTGCCCATTTTTCATGGTTCATCACTCAAGAACTTTTTTTCTTTCTTCTTCCCATCACCATTTAAATCCTTTTGTCTGATAGGCAGTTTAAATTCCTTCATTATTCACAATACTTATGACTCCATAGATCAATGGTCCCGAACTGATCTGCAGTTACTTCTGTTATCTTTTCCTCTCCCTTCAGTCTCACTGATCCACCTACTCAAACCATTTTAATCCATTTACATTTTTTATGGGTACTGGGCTTATCTTCTTGCATTTTGAGGGTGACTCCCAGTGCTAACACAAGGTAATAATAACACTGTGAGGCCTAGACTCATATACAAAATGACGTTTCCATAAATAAGGTTAGCCCAAAATAACATCACAAACTTCAAGGGGAGGAACATTACACAATACCTCATCTTTGAAGGGCTTGATGTTGTAGGACATGCGACACTGTTGGTTGACGCGAAGATTGTTAGGAACCAAATATAGAAATAGCATAAAAACCTTACAATAAGTACTCAATGCCTTGACAGAGAGAGAAATTCATATAATAAACCTCTTCAAGGGGGAAACCTCCTTATACATCATATGAATTCACAAATACAACATGATTCCAAATGAAAAGGTGTCCTTGGTATATATAAGAGACTAGGAGGTACAATTACAACTAATGGACCCAAGCCGACATAAATAAAATAATGATACTAATGCAATATGCCCCATTAAGGGGTAATGTGCCACTATTTAGGGCTTAACATGCCCCTCCCCTTTAGACAAGTGTTGTCTGCAATGCTTGAGTAATGTTGGATGCTTCTGTATAAAAGATTCATCTTCCCAAGTGGAATCTTCAACATGTAGTTTCTTTCACTTAATGAGATACTCTGAAATGGATCTATTCCTCAGCTGATGAATTCTTGTGTCAGTGATAGCTTCAGGAGCCAATATGATTTTTCCTTCCTCGTCAATTTCTGGAAATATAGTTTGAATTGGGATCTTGTCACCTATAACCTTCTTTAAGCATGAAACATGGAAAACAAGGTGTACTCGCGAAGATGCAGGCAATGCCAATTTGTATACCATAGTACCAATCTTTTGCAACACCTTATAAGGGCTATAGTACTTTGGTGATAATTTATTATCTATCTTAGCTTGCTTGAGGGAAATCTATTTGTATGGTTGTAATCTTACAAATACCCAGTCCCCTACTTCAAAACTTCTTTCACTATGATGTTGATCTGCTTTTTGTTTCATGTGATTATGTTCCATGGTAAGGTTGTCCTTTAAGAGTTGGAGAACTTGTTTTTGATGTTCGATGTGATCTTCCACTGCTTGAACCTTAGATTTTTCTTTTAGAGAATAAGTGATGGAGGATGGGTGATATCCATAGAGCACCATAAATGTTGTCAATTTTGTTGCATTATGAAAGGAAGTGTTATACCACCATTCTTCCAAGTGTAACCACTTGAACCATTGTGTTTGTTTATCAGAGACAAAGCAACGAAGGTATCCTTCCAGACATTTGTTCATTATCTCAGTTTTTCCATCATATTGAGGATGATAAGATGAGCTATGAGCCAATTGAGTACCCAAACAAAAAAACAATTATGTCCAAAAATGTTTAGTGAATATGGGATCTCTGTCACTTACAATAATCTTTGGGAGTCCATGTAGATTTTGAATTGTCTCCATGAATGCGGTGGAAACTATACTGTCTTTGAAAGGATGAGAGAGTGCACAAAAGTGTGCGTACTTGG
This sequence comes from Picea sitchensis, assembly GCA_010110895.2. Classification (NCBI taxonomy): domain Eukaryota; kingdom Viridiplantae; phylum Streptophyta; class Pinopsida; order Pinales; family Pinaceae; genus Picea; species Picea sitchensis. The sequence goes on along the minus strand of SNQJ01S0046645.1, from coordinate 35,709 downwards.
CCAGTATATCAACAATCACCATGATGACACTCTTTCCTTCAGACTTTGGTAACCATCAAACTTCCTCATATTGATCTTAGGAAAGTGGTTGGTCTTCAACCCAAAGTTGAAGTTTCTTCAGTCTTGAATCATCTTCCTTTGTCCTCATCATGAATTTCATGGGATACATTTTCACTTTTAGGTGGCCTCTCTATTAGAAAAATTTTCAATCCTTTAATGATATCCCCTTTTAAACCATCCATCTTAGTATCCATTATCGCTTCTAACTTAGCTTTAGTTAAATCCATCATCCCTTGTAGTTCATATTTTGTTCCTACCTTCTTTTGTAAATCATTTATGTCCCTGTGCATTTCTTCACCTTCATCAAGAGTCCAAGTAGGGATGTATGAAGTCTTATTTGGTGTAGAAGTTCCCTTTTTTGGTGGCATGTTTGCCAAGTATCACTTCATGGTAGGAATTCCTAATTGGCTTACGTAGAGGTCCTAATAGACAAGGAAGTGCCAGGTGTTATATCTCTCTGATATATGTGCAAAGTCCAACAATAGTGCTCAGCCCAATATCTTAGGGCACCAACTAAGGAGGCTTGACCATGCGCTTACTTGTACTATCTGAATACCCAGGTACTAGAGAGTGATCTCCCTGAGTGTTGTTCTTGATGTACTATAGCAACAAGACCGCCAAAAGGTTTACTCGGTAAGTCTCAGGATTCTAGGGGATCTCCTGATATATGCTAAGTACTTGGGAGCTCAAATCCACAATCATGTTTTCTATTGCACAACCGTTCAAAAGGGTCCTTCCGATATACTCTAGGTATGTGGAAGAAACACAATCATCGGTTTGTAGTGTTGGCACAAGGGCAGACCCAGGTTTCAACGCTACAACAACGCACCAATAAAACCCTAACTATCGGCCCTTTCAACAACACTTGCGAAGAAGATGAAGTCTCACCCGAGGTAGAGGTAGGGGTGGTTGCAGGACTCCAATGTTTGCAACCGTAGCTGGGACACACATATGTGATTGTAACACCTTAACAAAGAACTTAGCAATATAGATCATCAACATTTAACTAGTATTTACTTCGCAAATAAAACCCTAATTACAGAGCATCGCAGTATTCAACCAAATATAGCATCTAACAACACTTAGCATGATGAAACAGATCAGATCTAGCAGATTCACGCACTAAGCACATTCACACAGGTTAGATCCAGCATTTACTCTCACTATTAAGCACAAAGAAACAACATATATACCTATCATTCATCTATGTGAAAGCATTAAGCAAATAAATACATAAACACATCCCACGAAGCATTCACAACACGGGATGTACGTGGTTCACCCCCACCCTGGGGCTACATCCACCAACTCTTCATCTTCTTTATTAGCTTTCTTCAATATTCTTACATGCACAGAGCCTTCAGATCAACTTTGCAGAGGATAAGAGATCTGCGCACTCTTCGCTAGGTCCTCATTTCCTTGAGTTATAGCACAAATCCTTCCACAGTCTCTTACAATCACTTGCACTTAGCTCTGCAAGTCTCACATAGTATGCACAAAGCACTTACAACTATTACTTGCACTTAGCACAACTTACAACTCTTCGATCACATCGACCAAACTACTTCCTAAATCACTGAGCCTTCTATTTATACATTACAAAATAGGCCAAAGCATGGGTAAACCCATGGGCCGACATCCCCATACCCGTTACATAATCCCAAATCCCAAAAATCCCTAAAAGGGGGCCGATATCCCACGATCTCCTCTTCGTCTTGCGATTTTCCTTCGACATCCTGTCGAAGTCCCAAAAATAGGTCAAACATGACCAAGGATTCTCAAAACTTGGTCAAGGGCCAAAAAGCCCCCAACACTCACCTGTGACTCGTCCCGAGTCACTCTGATCTGGATAATTCTGCCTCAAAAGCCTCAAGCTTGCCTCAAGCTGATTTGACTTGTTGTTGTGCCACGACCTCCTATTGAGCGAACTCTTGGATAACAACTTCGTTGATAGGTCCCTCTAGGAATTGTTCTGATGCAGTGACGACTTGTTCTAGTTCTACTCCTCAGCCTTCGATTTATATGAACAGTTGGCAAGCCTCATCCTATATAGGTTGGAGCCTCTGAGTCACTTCCATGAATTTTCTTTGAATGGTGTGGAGCTGTTGTTGAGAAGTGCATTGCTCTTGGGATCGCTTCATTATTTCAACAGCTGACAGGGGCTTCAACTGTGCCTGTATTGTTTCTACTTTATTCTTCGCCTCTTGGAGTTGTGAATCCAATGTCTTCAGTTCTGGATTCTCAGTGAGTCGCTCATATGTCTGGGCACTACAATCACTCAGTTGTTTACATTCCAAGGCGATTCCCTTGATTCTTTCAACTATGCCTCGAGCAGTTGCTTCCCTTTGATCTCTCACATCCTGCGGGGTGTCGGGCACTGTGCGAAGCTCTAAATCTGTTATTCTTTACTGTAACTGCTTGATAGCTTCTGTGAGCTAGTCTACTTGATGTGTGACTCAGTATTCATCCTTTGGTTCTAAGCCTATCACAAAGCGAAGTGCTCTGTTGATTTCTTCTTGCACTTCAAGTTGCTCTGCGAGCAACTGTTATTTTTCCTGTTGAATCTGTGCTTTCTCCCCTTCAAACTTTGTCTGGAGTGCAACCTTCTCCTGCTCTGCAACTTGATGTTGTTCTACTATTACTTCTTGAACTTGCTTCAAGGCCTGGGTGGCTTGTTTTGTTTCTTCTTATGCGCGACAAAGGTGAGCTTCGGTCGCATCAGCTAGTCGTCAGTGTTGGGATAGCTCATCTCCCAACTCTGGTTCTACCGATGGTAGGGGCGCAGTGGACACTGCACGACTGGATTGAAGGGCATGTTGTACCCCTCGGAGTTTGACCTCAATTCTGTCATACATCTCCTCCTGTTGGATTTTTGTTTCTACAAGATTTCTTATGAGGTGTCATTTACAACTACGATGATGAAGTTAAAATCATCAACAGTGAGCACAGTCTGCATCTTGGTCAAAGTGGCTCTTGATTTCTTCTGGGAAGAGGGTTTCGGGGAAAAAACCTTCCTCTCCTTCAAAGGATTGGCCTCATCTCTGGGCAGTGTTACTTCACCTTGCTACTGCTCATCTTCTTTTCCATTTATTTCTTCTACTTCGTCATTAGCCCCTCGGTCAGGTGATATTGAAGCAGTCTTCTATGATGCGCTGCTTAAGTCTTGGACTTCTTTGGTTTTCTTCCGTCTGCTGATTCCGGGTGTGTCCTATTCTATGTGAATGGCCTCTGAGCCGTCAAGTTCGGGGTCAAACATCTCTGCAGGGTCAGCGGGGATAAGGAGGTATGTTGACCAGTCCTTGGTGATCTCGTCGAGGTCTTCTTCCATGAGCTTGTAGTATGACTGAAGCTCCTCCTCATGTTCGTCTCCTCACGCAGTAATATAGATGAAGTGTTGATATGCGCAAAACTTCATGAGGGGTCTGAAGTGTTGTAGGGTGTTCGGCGCCATGCAAGATTCAGCTTCAATGGCTCTCTTCAGCTGGAGATAATATGTGTGAAAAACTGCATTCGACTCCCACTGTTTTCCCATGTCGCTCGAGTACTAGAGTGTGGTGAACTTCGCAGCAAGCGGCTCGAACGGTTCAATGTCTAGGAAGGTCACACCTTCCGACAACTCCCAAGAAAGAAACACGATGAGGATCGGGAGCCAACTAAAGTGGAACTCGTAGCCCTGATCATGTGCTTTGCGACAGTCTAATTCTAGTTGATTAACTAGGTACTTCGCCCAGTTCTTTTGTAGGCCTTCCATGCATTTCCCAGCGAGGTCAACGACAAAGCTTGTGACCTGTGTGGGTCTGTTCTTTATTACTAGCTTCCCTACAATTAACTGGCATGCTAGGCACATTGTGCCATTCTAGATGGAGGCTACCTTGTACCCTCGCGTCCCCTTCTCAACATCGTCGTAGGTATCCTTGATATTATGTGCTAAGGCGCAATCTGTGGCTTTCCCTGGATAGAAATCCTGTGGGTCTGGTCCTTGCACACTTAATCTGGTGATCCTATGGATCAGCGTCGGATCGACTGTGATGTGGTGGTCTAGACATAAGTAGCCGCCATGGTAACATGATAGTAGGAGCTTGACATAGGCATTAACTTTCTGGTGCCTTCCAAAGTGTGGGATTTTCATTACATTCAACAAGGTGGATTGCGCGAGGTTCATCGTCTATGGCTAGGGGATTATTTTTTAGTTCTTCCCCTTCATCTGGGTCAATTATTTATACGGGGCGAGCATACTATGATTCTTGCGGTCCCCTAAGTTGAAGTCGTTGAAATTCAACGTTGTGATCTTGTCCTGCTGTGCTCAAACTGCGTGTATCCCCTTCGGGAGGTACACATTAACCATGGTGTACTCAAAATCTCTCTATACACTATCACGACTCACCACGCCAGCTAGAGGCGGGATATAGTCGGGAAATATGGTCGGGATCAACTTTGCATTTGCTAGGTCATCTATGTGTTGGGTTCTCTTTTCTGTGACGATTCAGGATGGACCAGACCCACGAGCGATCGATGGAGAGGCTTGCACTCCTCTCGTCGATGACGCTTGAATACTTGCAGACATTACTTTCTCGGCCATGAGATCGATGAGAACTTCTTCTACGATTTTCTCTACAGTGTTGAGCTCGTCCGACATGCACACTTAGATCAGATGGATGAATGAATGCGCAAAACAATAGATGATGTCGATCTTAATAATCACAATGCAATAGCAATGAGTTCTCTATGATACAATTCACAAAAGTTTTCTCGGTGCAACAATTGACGAAATAAGTAGGCAACTAGGTAACAAATCTCTCCAATGAGCGAGAAGCCTTCATTAACTCAGTTCTTCCCGTTATGGTGCAGTCCCAACGGTTTGATGGTGGGGTTTCTAACCATAAATGTCGTTCTAACCATTTGTGGTGTCAGTCTAATGGTTATACTATTTCAAACGGCTATATTTCTTTGCCATGGTGAAGTGCCATGTGACGTTGTTCTGCTATCCTGACGAAGTTCTTGTTTTGAAAATTTTCTCACTGCGAAGTTCCCTCTGGAACTTTCTGTAACTTTTCGATCTTTGCTCTCTTCTTGCTGAGCCTTCGATCCGTTTTCCCAGTGATCTTCATCTCGTTATTCCTCTTTCCATTTTGATTCTTGTCTTCTTTTGGCATATTAACTTCGCGTTGCTGAGATTCCTTCGTACTGTGCACGAGTAATGCTTCTTCTTTATCTGGGGTATATGCTCTACTCTCCTGTATAGATAGGTGTCTCAAGTCCTTGTGTGTCCTTTCAACTTTGACATCCAAGTCTTTGGTCCTAAATAGCTTCGATCTGTTCTCATGTTCTTCAATCAACTGTGTGATCCTCCTAGTCATGAAATCTTTTAATTACTACTTCTTCTTCTCTAATACTTCTTCTTCTATCCTTCTAGCATGATCCTTTTCATTCCAAGCTTTTCCTAGTAACATAGTAAATGGAGCATTGATCTCAATAAATTTAACAACCTCAAAATCTTCTCCTGTCGAAGTTCCATGGGTACTCATAGATATCTAGGTAAGTCTTCCACATAGGTTTATCATTTTTCCTCTAAATAATCATATTCCTCCCAATGAAGGAATCATAGCAGGTTTTCCTATAGCTTCCCAAGTTCTTTCTATCATGGCATTCACCTGTTTTTCTTCATCCAGAATGCAATCAATGTTGAAGTCTCCTATTCTCACTTCTATTTGCTCTTTCTCTTTTAAGATCTCTAATAGATTAGTATCTCAGTGGTCATTCAGGGTTTCTTTCATCTGTAATAGTACAGTCTCTAATTCCTTCTGAGGTTCTACCAAGGTCTTAGTTTCTTGACCTTTATCAAGGTCTACTTGCTCCATATTCATTCTTTCAAGCTTAGCAATCATTCTAGGGCAATCTAAAACTTCATGGTTCATGGATTTACAACAGAGACAACTAGGTCTTCTACCGGGACATTTCTTAGCCAAATGACCCAGTCTTCTGCAACTATAACAAAGGGTTAATCCTATCGTTCTCTTAAATGATCCCCAACCTTTCATGTACTGCACACTAGGATCATAGTAGTTAACCTGCAAAAAAATATTTATAGGATCTTGCATCCATTTGTTAGTCCAAACATTCTTTCTATGCATAGGTATAACATATCTTTCACTATTTTTATCATATCTATTCATATCAAATCTCTTTCATCTAGTTGTGCCCTACTTTTCAAGCTAGGACAAAATTTATCAAACATACCCAGATCCATACTTTAGAAACAAAAATTTCCACTAATCTTACTTTTAGCAGAGCACAAAGCTTTTAGATCTAAAACTTTTCAATATCCTTACCTTTACCAGAGTGCAAAGCTTCAAGATCTTACCTTTAACAAAGAACAAAGCTTCCAGATCTTACCTCTTTTCTTCAGATCAGAATTCTTTTCTTAGCACAGAGCTTCCACAGATCGAGTAGAATACTGCGCACTAGGGCAACAGATCTACGCACAGAGCTTTCACAATTTCAGGTTAGATATTCACACAAAGCTCATTTTTCCTTAGTTCCTAGCAATCACAGTTTCATGTCTGATCTTCGCACATAGCTTCTTTTTCCTCAGTTCCCAGCAATCACAGTTTCACATCCCGGCAACGAAACTATTTGTTGGCACAGGGGAAGACCCAGGGTTCAACACTATAACAACGCACCAACAAAACCCTAACTATCGACCCTTTTGGCAACACCTGCGAAGCAGATGAAGTCTCAACTGCGGTAGAGGCAGGGGTGGTTGTAGGACTCCAGTGTATGCAACCATAGCTAGGACATAGATCCATGATTGTAACACCTTAACAAAGCACTTAGCAATATAGATCATCAATATTTAACCAGTGTTTACTTTGCAGATAAATCCCTAATTACAGAGCATCACAGTATTCAACCAAATCTAGCATCTAGCAGCACTTAGCATGATGAAAAAGATTAGATCTAGCAGATTCAAACACTAAGAACATTCACACAGATCAAATCCAACATTTACTCTCACTATTAAGCACAAATCAACATTAGATCTACCTATCATTCATTTATGTCAAAGCACTAAGCAAGTAAATACATAAACACATCAACACATCGCACGAATTACTCACAACACAAGATGTACGTGGTTCGCCGCCACCCTGGGGCTACGCCCACCAACTCTTTGTCTTGTTTATTAGCTTTCTTCAATCTTCTTACATGCACAGAGCCTTCAGATCAACTTCGTAGAGGACAAGAGATATGTGCACTCTTCGCTAGATCCTCCTTTCCTTGAGTTATAGCACAAATCCTTCCACAGTCTCTTAAAATCACTTGCACTTAGCTTTGCAAGTCTCACACAGTATGCACAAAGCACTTACAACTATTACTTGTACTTACCACAACTTACAACTCTTCGATCACATAGATCGAACTACTTCCTACATCGTTGAGCCTTCTATTTATACATTACAAAATAGGACTAAGCATGGGTAAACCCATGGGCCGACATCCCCATACCTGTTACATAATCCCAAATCCCAAAAATCCCTAAAAGGGGACTGAGATCCCGCAATATCTGCTTCGTCTTGCACTCCGCCTTCGACAGCTTGTCGAAGTCCCAAAAATAGGTCAAACATGACCAAGGATCCTCAAAAATTGGTCAAGGGCCAACATGTAGCGTTGAACAATAATGACAAATCCTACATTGATAGACGTCAGAACACGTATGTACCTAAAAAAAAAAACCTACATTTCTCTCAAATTTATGTAATACTCCTTTTATCCCACTTTATTCTATTTTTTTAATTACCCCAATTGGATCTTGTAGTCAAAACATATGCAAATTTCCAAATAAAAGCGCACCTTTTAAACCCTGATTTGGAGGTTGTTCTGCTAGCTGACCTTTCTTCTATTGTATCTTTACAATTTTAGCCCTTCTAGGTATGCAATTTGTTTTCTATATTTCTTTGATATTTCCTCTCTGTAATTCCACAGGTCTGATCAAAATTGGATGTGCCAAGTGGAAATTATGGTGACTTCCCTGCGCCTTGCTGATTTTTGTCCTTTCCAGGAGAGCATACTTGTAAAGTGTGCCAAGAACACAATATATGATATCTTATTCTGAAAACTACACCAAAAATACTAAAGATTGTTCAATGTTCAATGCAACTAGTTTCACTTAATTTGGATACTCATTGAAGGAGATATCATGGTTTTACGTGGAACACATGTTTGAGACTAGTTAATAGGATTGGTCAGCTACCCTATCTTACACAGGGTTTAGCTCCAAAATTAGGATGATCCAGAAGCTTAAATTATTATCATAGATACCCTGATAATTCCTATGAATATCCTTTTAGTTTTACGGTCTAAAGAATCACATAAAAAATGTTATAGTGAAAATTTTGGGATGACTGAATTTAGGATGATTCAGGAACCCAATCTTCCACTAGATATATATATGAAAGTATAAATCCCCTAAAGCTGATATTTTAACCAAACGTTCTTTGATCTGTCTACTAAAAAAGTTATAGTGAAAATTCTAAGGTGTCTCAGATGTAGTAGCAAAACCCCAAGACCTTGAGATCTTATACCAAATGTTAGGAACCAAATATAAAAATAGCATAAAAACCTTAGAATAAGTACTCAACGCCTTGCAAAAGACATAAATTCAGATAATAATCTTCTTCGAGGGGGAAACCTCCTTATACATCAAATGAATTCACAAATACAAGATGATTCCAAATGAAAAGGTCTCCTTGGTATATATAGGAGACTAGGAGGTACAATTACAACTAATGGAGCCAAGACGACATAAATAAAATAACAATACTGATGTAATATGCTCCAATTAATGGGTAGTGTGCCACTATTTAGGGCTTAATAAAGATCGCTTCCTTGGCTGAGCCATCCGATGGTGTATGGTTGTGGGTGGGACGTTGTCCGTAGGGCTAGCCGCTTAATGAACTCTATTGAGATGAGGCTATTTTGGTTACCATTATCAACAATGAAGTGCAGTGGAGTACCCTTCACCCACATATATGAATGAAAGAGGTCCTTACCTTCTTCTGGTTCATCGGGTTTACTGGGCTAGATCTTAGTGGTAGAAACGGTGGCACTGGGTTCTGCGTCAATAATCTGTCTCCCCTTTTTTGGTTCTGACTGAAATTTGGAACTTGCATCTAATTCATAATCTATTACCTCAACCACCAATGACTTCTTTGAGCAACAATCGACAATGTTATGCCAAAGGCTCTTATGGGAGTCACACCACTTCCTGGTGTCTTTCTTCGTCTTTCAATTGTCCTTGTTCGTCTGCAGATTCGACTGGTTTTCCTGAGGCTATCCATATTTTCTCTACCATTTATTATGTGGGTTGGGGCTACATTTTCCATTATTCTGCTGTGAGGGATTCCTAGACCCAAAATGCCACATCTTTTGTTTAAGCATCTACTTAATTTTGATAACATATCGATAGGTCGTGCCCAAGGACAAGATGTCTAGAAACTCCATTTATGTATGGATGTATATATGCATTCCACCGTGGTATTTGAGTACCATATGTTGCACATAATATTTGATACCGAGTTCGGTGCACAAGGTATGGAAGATATTTGTGAATTCTAGCATTGTTTGGTCTCATTCCTGTCGCAGTGTGGTCCATATTGTGTACAGTTCGTCATAACTTCCAACATGGTAGTATTTTTCCTTAATAGCATCCCTGAAGGAATCTCTGGTGAGTGCGATTGTGAATAATGAGGGTTCCTCTGTTTCCTTTTTCTCACAAAATGTCTCCCACCAATATTTGACATGGGGAATGACTTTGAGGAGTGCAAATGTAATATTTTCTCTATTAGAAAAATTATAGATAGAAAAATATCCTTCTAACATATTCAACCATTTTTCTACAACATATGCATCTATCTAACCTTTAAATATGGGAATATCAAAGTTTATATGTACCTTGAAAGGGACAACACATCCTCTTGAGGAAGATGTATCACATGTTGGTAGCCATCGAAGGATTTTCCCAAACCTATCCATCATCTCGTTCCTTTATTGCGTGAGGGCTTCCTCGAGCAACAGTTTGAAAGGATCTCCTATCCCATATTATTTATTTTCTCCTGCCATGGAAGCTCACTTGGGTGTGCGAGAGCTCTTGTCCTCGATCGAAACAAGCTCGAGACCCAACTCTTTGTACCTTGACCTCATCATGGACATGCACTAAGAACAATAAGGAGAAGACCACTCTGATAACACTGATCCAAATTTTATGAGCATAATGAAATGAATACATATCTATGTTATTAACATAGAGATTCAATGAATAATAACAAAGATATTGTAAAAATTGGCTTCTATTAATAAAGAAATATGTTGAAACTATAAAATGCAAACTGAAACAAGTTTGTTAGAATGGTGGCGATTTATCTCTAAGAAGAGATGTGAAGGTTGCACTCATTCGCAAGAAGATGAGTACAATGAGGCTTTAAAATCGTTTTTACAATAAACATGAATTCAAAAACCCTAGACATCCAAAAACCTAACCCTAGGCGATGAAGCATCAAAATTCATGTGGGCCTCGTTGGGGTAAGTTGGTACATTAACGTCTCGGGGTCATAACTTTTGCATACGATCTTTATTTTTGGCACACGATAGCCCATGGAAAGGTCTATATGAGGACTACACATTATGTCTTCAAACTTGGATTCTGTCTACAGTTTGACTGTGGCGAGCCCTAAAAACGTTGTTTAGGGCCTAAAAACGACCCCAAAAGTTTAGGACCCAAAACCTAGGAAAAAACTGTCAAACTGAAAAAATTGCCAAGATAGGCTAGTTGGAATAGGTGAGTGGCCATCGATATCCACCTGGATCACCACATTCCTTTATGCTTCAAATATCGTGATCTTAAACAATCACTCAATAGGTCTAGGAATCCAAGTGGTAGATCTATCCATCTTCCCAAAATCCATGCTCCTTCATGCATGTTCTAGGTCAAAGCCACGTGTTTCAAGATCACTTTCCATTTCAAGTCTTTCCCTGATTTCCACATGTTTCAAGCTCACTTTCCATTTCAAGTCTTTCCTTGATTACCATTTTCTTGCAACATGTTTTCATCATGAGCAAGATCCCACTCAAACCAAAATTAGATTAAAAACACTTGTCCCTAACACCTTGGATCTAAGGTGATCAAGCTCTAATACCATATGTTAAAAATGGATCACAGTTGGAGAAATAAAATAAACTCAAAGAAACAAACATGTGGAAAAGTCAATATTTACCTTGGAAACCCTTTAATGGGAAAATTCTAGCACTTGAGATTTATTGACCTTATCGAAGTTGGACAAACACTAGGCCACTTGAGGCATCTTACAATGGAGTATTCCAAGTCATTAAATAGTCTTCATCGTATATAATACCATGGATTACCCAATACCATGGGCTTGTAAACCACCAATAGTAAATGCATCAATGACTAACTCAAGGTTTATCTTAACTACTCTATGACCAAGTCAAGATTAACCCAACATATCGCTCTTTAAACTTGAATTGGGATAAACACCTACCCCCTCAAAGTTTATTAACCAGGTTTCCAAGAATACAACATGCCCCATATCACCTAAGTCTATGTATAGAATTTACAGCAATGAACTTTCAAACTGAGGGTATGCATGCCTCAATAGTTCTTACAACCATGCCCAATTTACACATAATAAAATCCAACTCCATACAAAATAATTACAATTGTATGCTCGAGCATGTGATGCTATGAAACATCAATATGTTTCATTGCCATCATCCCTCAATTACACAGACCAAGTACTTATGTTATCATTGTATGCCTAGTGAAATGATGCAAGAAGCATCTACATGCTTCTTTACCCATGTATCTCTCTACTTTAAATGCAGTGAGTCAAATCAAACACTCATTAACAGAGTATTTCTTCATCGTCCACCCTATGTCAATGTGCTTCCACCTATGCTCCACGTCAATCCTTGTGATCCATTTCTAGCTAGCATTCACCATAGTTCATAGACCTATGAACCGTCACTTATATTTTTGTGCAACCTAATAGTATATGCACATATGTCCATGTAAGGGAATAAATTTGTAGCCATTCTTCCTTCCATCTATTGACTATGTTATTTAAATAATAATCATGTGCCACAAGGTAACAAAATTTTTGTTACACCAAAGTGAATACAAAAAGACCAATAGTCATTAGCCCCATATTCATGTGTCCACTATCGCTCATAAACATATTACCCTTGACCCAAAATAGTGATGTTCTTCATCACACTTCTACCAACATGATACTCTTTAGGATCGACCTTTACACATGTGCTTCATATGAAACTTCACAAGGCTACATAGATTCCAAGGAGTCTTCTCCAACACCATGTGCATCCATCAATGAATGGGAAGGGTGCGAAAGACAACCCAACCATGTCTCTACAACCATTTTCAATGGATACGGGAAAATCCCCTAGCATCTTAGTCCCAAACAATTGCACCGGAAAAATGTATCTTATAGAAAAATGTAAGGCAAGCCATGGATTTCTCGAGACTTTTCACAAAAATCTAGAATATTACCAAATACTTCAATATTTAGTTAAGAACCCCACATATCCTCCATAGTCCTTTGAAAACTTCATTCGAATGATTATCATATATTTTCAAATAATTGACCAAAATCTTTAATATTTGGCTTGATACAGTTCTTAACCATGTCTCTACAATCATTTTCAATGGATATGGGCAAATCCCCCAGCATCTTAGTGCCAAACAACTACACCAGATCCACTTTGCCAACCTCGAATTCCATTGTTGATTCCTCCCATATATTGAACTTTCTTCCAATCATAGATATTATAGGTTTAATTTTTATACCCTTGATAGGCTCTAGCACCTCCGGTTGCAGCTTATAGAAAAACGTAGGGAAAGCCATGGATTTCTCAAGTCTTTTCAAAAAATATCTAGAATATTACCAAATCCTTCAATATTTAGTTGAGAACCCCCCATATTGTAATACCCATGTTTCCCCCAGCTTGTAAATATAAATATAACTTGCCAAAAGACTGTGGCAGACTAAATATGTGTGAATGTTGGATTTGATAAACCTTTTTGTTATAAAAGGTAATGTATGCATTTATGTTATTAATTAAAAATGGATAGTGTTGCATAACTGTTGAAAGGGGGGTTTTCCAAGATAGACCATGATGCTATGAGAGATATGGTGAAGGGAACTAAAAATGGTTGAGATGACCCCCACCAAAATAGTACCTTATTGGATTTAATTGCTCAGACCCAGAATAGTTCTCTGACCCAAAAATGAATTACCAGTCAGACTGGTAGTTGGAAAGTCCTCCTCAAGAGTTAATGAGGAGATGGGTAGAGTACCCATCTGCAAGGCTTCCAAACCTAACCACGAGCTGTGGATTTGGACCCACGCAATCTTGCTGATGAAGGAAAGAAAGGAAGTTATTTTGTGGGTAGAGGTAAATCAACGAGAGAGAAGAGTCGATAGACCAATCTCCAGAAGAGGGAAGAGCATGTGCAGCTCTTTGGTTCGAAGGAGAACTAATAAACAAATTTGTTTTGGGTGCAAGAACATGTTGGAAGCATTTTCAATCCAAGCTGATAAACGAGGTCGATGAGTGACTGTGGAAGTACTCGTTGCAAACCCCATTTCTTGGTACAAAGAAAATTGTTTGCCAAGTCCCTGTGGGAGGAGGAGAGTAACCTTCGTCCAACCTTTGTCCCTGACTGTCGTTGGGCAAGAAGAAAGAGTCTCTCTTAGAGAATCATGGTCTAGCTAGGGGGTGGCAAATGGTAAATCCATTCAGGAGTGGTTGTACCTACGGTTGGGTGGAAATAGACACCCCTTTCAGCAGTCGCTTCACGATTGTGGTTTCTGATAATAATTTTCATACTTTATGTACTAGAATGGAAATGATGATTGAATATACATGTCTATGAATAAATTCTGTATTGAATGATTAAGTTAGAAATTCTCATTGTTTTTCTATGAACCCATGTTTTCGAATGGTCTTATGTTTCCCTCAGCCTAGTAGATAGAGAGTTATGGGACGTTGGTCTGCAAGAGAGTCGGGGTAGGGTTAACTGGAATACTTAAGTCCTGCCAACCTCTTGAATTTACCTTTATGGGAATGTTGAGTTCGAACTCTATGGAAGGAGGGTGCCTCCTTCATACCCTTCACCTGTGTGATCGAGGGCTCATACCCATGGAATTACCTAATTCATGACTAAAAGCTAAACTTGTAGCCCATGAGAATTATCTAAGGATCCATATGACCAAGGTCTGGGACCCTTGTGCTAGGCTTGAAAGGAGATAAGATTTTCTAGCTTCGAAACTCTGGGGTGTTATGGCCTTACCACTTTCAAATCGGTTGAAGGAAACCTATTGTTTCAGTTACCAATGAGGTTTAACGACATCTGGTGGTTTCCCTAACCATGATTGATGGGCCTGTCCCACCATTAAAACCTGACCCACTTACCAATTGCGAAGTAACATGAGCCGCAGATCCGTGGGTATTCATGAGTCTCCCTGGACATTGGATCTACGTCGAGGTTAGTCCGACGTTGACTACTTCGGGAGAGAAGAGGTGTCATAACACCAAATTCCCCGAACGTCGGAGTTGTGAATTAATGTGAGTCATGGATCTGGGGAGTCCATTGAGAAACCCTCTTAACCGTCTGATCAACCAGTGGAGGGACTCGCGTACAACACTTCGATAGAGTCCTACTTCGGGAGAACGGAGCTGTCATAACGCCAAAACCCCTGAATTTTGGAGTTGCGAATTAACACGAACCATAGATCTAGAGACACTTCGGGATCCTTCCTAGCCGTTGGATCTATGCCAAGGTTAGTCTGACATTGACCACTCCTAGAGAAAGGGGATGGTAAGTGAGAAAAACCTCTGAACTTCGAATTCGCGAAGTGATAAGATTCGTAGATCTAAGAAAATTTTGGGATCTCCCATGACCATTAGATCTAGACCGTGGTCAGCTTAACATTGACCACTCTAGGAGCAAGGAGGAAGTCACACAATGGATTTCCCCGAACACCGAAGTTACGAAGTAACGAAGGCCATAGATCAATGGATCTATGTGGACGAATCTCGACCGTAATATCTAAGGGCATCATAAGACTATCAGTCCGGAGTGATGTGGCACACTGACATCACTTAGGGCGATGTCGGCCCACGATTGACATTCCATGTGTCACCTTGATTCATACATTTCGTAGACCCTATGTGCCCATTAGAACGTGACACATGCCACCCACTAACATGGCCGCATGTCATCTTCGCCTTGTCGCATGTCACCCCCTGGCACATACTTTCTTGGTCCATTTGGCGGGTGGAGTACTCAGGACCCACCTGTCCTTGCCTCTGCATTTAATACACCACCACGTGCAAGGGTGGACACTTCGGGAGTCCTAGACTTCAGAACTCCAGAGGTTTGGAGTGTAGTGTCGTAGATAAGTTGAAATTATCGAAGGTCAGAGCCACATGGTGAGATTTTAGGCTCCTTCAGGATTTTGGGACTCTGGAAGATATGCACGTAGAGAGAAAAAAGGGGTGTTCAGCGCCGAACTTCCCTTTTAGTTTATGTGTTAAACGAGGATCAAGACCTGCCGTTGGATTGGATGGTGGATGGACTTCCACCATAGATGTAGGAACTTGGGGATGGTGCAAATGATATGGACCCACATGGGCTCCATGTGGCCCTTGACTAATAACTCCCAAAGATATTTAGGAGGCCATAACTTGCAATCCAAAGCTCATATTTAAGCCTGGTAGCAGTCGTTAGAAAGTTATGGTTGAGTAGAAGAGGATGTAGACCTCAAAAAGAGGATTCAAGATTATTAAAGTAAGAAAAAATTTGATTCCCCATCCCTAAAAAGGGTACTTAGGGGTTGGGTGTGTTACACATATCCTCTGGAATCCTTCGACTTATAGAAAAAATCATTCAAATGATTATCATAGATTTCAAATAATTCACTAAAAGATCTAATTTTTAGCTTGATATAGTTCTCAAAGAGTGTAGAAAAAGGTTTAGTGCTCAAAAAAAATCACATTCTACTAATTCCTTCATCATTTAAATGCATTTCATCCCTAAAAACAAACAAATGATAAATATTGTTCTTCTACATTCATGCATTCATGTCTTTAGCCTCTATTCATGGATTATAGCATAAGACCACTCTTGGTGGAGAGTCCAAGTCAATCTAGCTCTAATACCACAAGTTAAAATGAAGAGAGAGAAATAGCAAAAAGATAGACATAAGAAACACATAAGCCAATATTTACCCTAGAAACCCTTAATTCAGAAAACCAACACCTAATAGATATTTGTTATTTATTTAACCTTCCATAATCGACCAAACATATAGTCATTTGAGGAATCTTATGATGGATTATCTCAAGACATTAAATATATGTCATCATGTGCAATAGCATGGGCTATCCAATACCATGGGCCCATAAATTGTCAATGATAAACTCATCAATTATTGAATCAATGCGATTTTAACTACTCTATGGCCGAGTCAAGATTAACCCAATATGAACAAGTTAAAAAAACATCACATTGCACACATCCTCACACCAAACATAAGACCTTAAAATCAATTCCATCATCTAATAACCTAAAAGCCAATTACATCATCGGTATGAGTTTTTTTAACATCACTAATTGATTTTATTAAACACCACATTTTAAAATCAACCCCTTAATCTAATTATTTATTCGACATTTTTTTTTTATATCACTATCTCATGATCCCATTCAACATCAATTTGACATGAGGCTATATGAATTTAGATTAAGCTAAGAAGTAGAAGTTATGTCTAAACACTCTATATATTAAAGTAAATTTAATAACATTTATATACAATATTAATTCATTTGAAAAAGTACTAATAATTTATTAAAGTAGTCTAGGATGGAAAGAAAGAATTCAAAAAGTAAATTTCTAGAGGGACAGATGAATGGAAGAATAATTTGTTTGAGTTACTATGAAATTTTTTTTCATTGTAAAGCGATTTATCTCATTTACTTGGAAGATAAAGTTTTGTTTCTGTAATTGCTTAGGAGTAATTTTTTTGACTATCAATTAGTTGTTTGTGATGACATACAATTTTCTAAAGTTTTTTAAATTTTTTTTATTAATTTTTTTTTTTAAATAAAAAATACTTTTTTATTTTATGGAAATTGAAATTCTTAATTTTATATTGATTGAAGAGAGTAATGTGATTGTTTTTATGTGGTTTTAATAGGTATTGTGATTCAAATATTTAATTAAAAATTTTAAAATTAAAAAATTTCTCAAAATGTCACCTAGCCATTACTTTAATTTGTCATTTAATATGAGCATTCTTGATGTGAGAGATATCATTATTTTAATCCCTTGGTGTAAAAGATATCATTTTTTAATTTATTTATGTTCCATTAATTTATGTTTTAGTACTTCATTGATTTGATAGTACTTCTTACTTTAGTCTTGTCATTTAATGTGATAATTCTTATTATATATTCTTTAAAATTGTAAATTTCAATTGTATAGATAAATTTAGCTCTCTAAAAAATTTACATTGAAAAAAAAAAACTTCTCACTTTTCCTTGATGTCAATTGTATAGATAAATTTAGCTATCAAAAATTTATATTGATAAAAAACTTCTCACTTCTCATTTTTGTTATGCAATTTCATTAACAAAATCAATTTTTTCTCCATTTCCATCATTTTTACTAGTTTAACCCTTAATTGTTTTTACAAAATAACTAGAAAAAGGACGATTGGTTTGTAAATTATTTCAAACATTAAGATTTACAAATCACTAAGTTAACATTACAACCATAATTTGTTTTTTGAAAACCTAGTTATTCATGACTGTTCAAATGAGACAAATAAGTTAAACTTTTAAATTTTTTTACCAAATTCTACTACTTTTGTATTTTAAATATTTTTACCAAGTCCATAAAATTTTACAATATGTTAAAAATATCTGAAACTGATTAACATCACATCCTAATGTATGGACCACACACTTCTTACCAAAAAAGAGCTTGATAATTAACATTTTGGTCATTTTTTGGACGATTCCACTCAGCTACAAATTTGGCAACTCAAATTTTTCTTGCTTAGATGGACTAGGCAATTTTGAAAATATTTACAGCATTCATATAACTTAACTTTTTAAAATTATAATTTTATTAAAAAAATGATTTTAAATAATTTAAATGAAAAAATATAAAAAGTTGATCTCAAATCCAAGAATATATTACATTTATGTTGTTTATGGGTAATACATATTTTCAATGGAAAGTACACATGAACTTTAAATGCTACTATAAAAACAAGGGCTGCATGGTAGTTTAGTCCCTGCCAAGTAGATTTGGAAATTAAATGATGATAGCTGACACCCTATAATTATTGATGATGATGATTAATGTGAAACATGAAGAATATGTTAACTAGGGGCTAGTTTCATAGTCTTAAAAGAAATCAATTTGTAAATATTTTAAATGGAAAAAATTAACACTGGTAAAAAAAGATTGGAATTCAAAGAATTCGACCTAGATTCACAAAGAATGGAGGAAGACGTGTTGCTCAATGACACTTAGTTTATAGATTTGTCATATGTCGTATTGGCGAGGATCTCTCACCACATTTTTACTTTAATGTGGATGTTGTATAGTTTTGGGATTAACCTAA
>SNQJ01S0046644.1:16679-48659 GCA_010110895.2 Picea sitchensis | reverse complement strand
TTTTGATCATAACTTTGACCAAGTGCTTGGAGACTCACACGTGCGACCTGGGCATGATCTGATTAATACATAACCATACAAAAGCATCCAACTATGATATCTATGTGCCCATTTATCTATTGCACACGTGGAAGTATGAGGAACAATGATGGTGTTGTAGAAAATCTGCATTGCTGCGGGAAACCTATAACTGATTGCTGTAGGATAACATTACTAAATTCATAAAACCATCATTAGAAAACCAACTTATAATTCTCATTAATTCACTAGAAATGAAGGAAATACATGATAATTAACTACTTGATCATATGGGGGTGTACCATGGTTCTTTTGTGAATTTTTATGGTAGGAATGGTGATAAATGAGTAAAGGGTGAGGTAAAATGGTCAAACTGAATGATTCGAATGGAGGAAAAAGACGACATATTGGCAACCCAACAATGGGTATGCTTGAAGCTTGTATAATGTGTTACCAATAATATGAAACTCCTCATATATATAGGTATGCATATGAAACTTTTCATAGATATGGGTGTGATGATGCCTATTCTTTAAGCTTGTATAATGCATTACTAGTAATAAGTCTTCTTGTTGTGTGTTAGGGCATTTTTACCATCTTAGATCTAGGAAATGATTGGAATGTTGTTGGAGTGGAGATATTGAGTTGTTAAATTTCTATTGTTATATTAGTGTTGTTCTTATTGGTCAGCTAGGCCCTTTAATGGTCAGTTAGACCCTTTAATTGTAATTGTATTGTTTGTTTTCTATATATACTAAGGAGACCTGGTTTTAGAGATCATCTCATCTTGTACATTTGTTATATTGTAAAAGGAGGTTTCCCCCTCAAAGAGGCTTCTCATTTGTTGTTCTATATCATTCTCAAGGCATGGAGTTATTTCCCTTTATATTTTTATGCATATGGGTGTTTGGTGCTTAACATTTGGTTTCATAGCACATAATCCTTGGGATTGGCTCCTTCAAACGTGTCATCTTGGCATTTTCACTTTAATTCTTTTTGGGAATTTTTAGACAGTGAAATATTTTGGAGCTCAAGATAACATAGCAAAGTACCTATGTAAAAATTTCAAATTTTGGTTCACTATAATTTTCAAGTTACATGTCGTGGAAGTTGGGGTTTTTGACTAGTCCTAAAACAGTCTCAAATAGGTGTTCTGGGTAAAAAAATCATATCTAATTCTAGAAATATACAAATTGAGTGCCATTAGTTGTATTGAATATAATACATACCATGGTATTTCAAACCAAAATTTCAAAAGTAGATTTGAAAAATTGGGCATGTGGTAGTATGTACAAGTTCTCTCTCTTGAAAGGGCCAAAATTAGCAAGTTTTGGGAAAGTTACCACAAATTTTTCTTAGAACATCAAAATTTAGTCAAAATCATGGATCTGTAGATAAGACATGTTAGGATACCACAGGCCAAAATTTTAGACTTGGAGGTGAAAACATTCCAGAGTTATATCAAGTGCAAGGTTGACCTGCAAAACAATATCCAAATCAGGGTTTTAAAAAGGTATGTTAAATAGTAACTTTCATAATTGTTAAGTTGATTGATTCCAGTAGTACCCATAACTTCATAAATTGAAAATTAGCCAAACTTCTCAATTTCTTTATATAACTGATACCATAGTTTCAAGTAACTGTTGTAGATGGAGGTACCATAAATTGTTCAGGGAAGTGTCATAGATTAAGCTCACTATGTGGGAGTATTTATTGGATAGTCCAATGATTTCCGTACAAATGAGTGGTGTTGATGTTGTATTAGGGATCCAATAGTTACAATCATTGGGAACAATGAATCTTATTTTTTCAAGATTGTTTCATGAGGTTTTCCTCAGAAAGAAAGGAAATTGAATTCATAGGTATCCAAGGGAAACCCTAAAGTGATCATCTCTAACATCATGGAAAAATTTCTAAAAAAGGGACATCGTGATATTCCACTTTCTTGAGATCACGACCATGTTATTTATTTATAATCGGGAAGTGTACTACCTAGAATTAGACCTTATAGGTACCCATATGCACTAAAGTGTGAGCTTGAGCATATTGTTCAAGACATGTTAGAGGTTGGCATCATTCAACCTAGCCAAGGTTCTTTCTCTTCACCAGTGGTGATGGTTTACAAAGAGGAAGGTTCATAGCATATGTGTCTAGATTATAGAGAGCTCAACAACATAACCATTAAATATAAGTTTCCTATTCCTGCCATTGATGAATTGCTAGGAGCAATTTTCTTTGCCAAGGAGAATTTCTATTTTAGATATCATCAGATCAAAATAAAGCAAGAAGACATCCCCCAAAAAATATTTAGAACACATGAAGGTCATTATGTTGGTGATGTCATTTGTTTGTATTATTGCACCTTCCACATTTCAAAGCTTGATGAACTCTATTTTCAAACCCTTTCTCATAAAATTTATGTTAGTATTTTTTGATGATAAAATCATCTATGAAAAATATCAGGAAGAGAATGTACAACTTGTTGACATGGTCTTAAAACTATTGGAGGAGTAACAAATATATGAAAATCCTTCCAACCGTGCCTTTGGGGTCTAGGAAGTGGAATATTTGGGTCATATTATATCTCATGAATGCGCTAAATTGGACCCTAAAAAAATTAAAGCTATGATGGAATGGCTAATTCCCAAATCTTTGAATAATATTAGAGGATTATTAGGATTGGTGAGCTATTACAACAAGTTTGTCAATAATTATGGTCAAATAGTAGCACCTCTAGCAACATTATTTAAAAAGAAGGGATTTCTTGCAATCAAGAAGCAACCAAAGCTTTTGAAAAACTTAAGGAGGTTATATATGCAACTCATGTCCTGACCACACCTAAATTCACAAAAACCTTTACTATGGAGTGTGATGCCTCAGGACATGGCATTGGTGTAGTTTTAATGCAAGAAGGAAGGCCTCTTACCTTTGAAAGAAACCATCTTAAAGGAAATAACTTACTCAAACCCATTTATGAAAATGAAATGTTGGCCATATTGCATGCAATTAAGAAATGACACCCTTACCTAATAGAAAGACACTTCAAGGTGAAAATAGATCATGATAGTATAAAGTACTTCTTGGAATAACAATTATCTTTAAAATAACAAAAAAAATGGGTTTCAAAGATGTTATGTTACAACTTTGAAATTATCTACAAAAAAAGAAAACAAAATGTGGTGGCGGATGCACTTTCAAGGAAAGATGAAGACACAAAGGGATTACTATGTGTTATTTCCATTTTGTAATCTAATTGGGTGGAAGAAGAAAGACTAGAAGGTATGCAAGATCATTCAAAAACTACGAGAAGACCTGAGTGCATCATATAAATTTGCTTGGAATAGTTATTCAATGCAGTATTATGATTACCTATATTTATGTAATATTTCACCACTCAAACAAAATGTCCTTTTGGAATTTTACACATCCCTATATACATATAAATTGCAAGAATATTGTCGAATGATATATATGCACATGTCACCTCTATGGGATGGTATATTGAATGAAGTGCTATGTTATTGTGGCATAATATAATGCACTATATATATGGCTCTATTATTTATATTGTTGGTTGACAAGTAACCCATTAGATTGAGACACCAGTATTGATCTTTTAGAATGAACAACAGTTGCCATACTCGATGGGTATGCACATCCTTCAAATTGTTATTTTTTGGAAAGGATTGATTTCATGTTGCTTGAGTAGCCGCACAAAAATATAATTTAACCTTATTTGTAGTAAATTCAATTGGAATTGTACTTGTTTGAACCAAGGTTTATTCATCCTTGGTCTTCTCATGCAATAACAAACCACCATGAGGAGGTTCATAAGCACCCACCCATCCTTGAACAAATGGCACATTAGAACACATAGATTTATAAATATTATTGGATGAAATATTCTAGGTTGTAGGTGATCTAGGAGGATATCATTGGCCACCCACCTAGTCCAATTGGATAAAAATTGTCTTTTGGCAATTTACTATTTTTAGCAGTTTTTCGGGTCCCGAACATCTGGGGCCATTTTAAGGGCCTATTTTTTTTTTCACGATCAGGAAACTCTATGATAATTGAAGGCTTTGATTAAGCCCCCAAAATGAAGCTCCTCATCGATACCTTCCCAATGATTTATCATGCACCCTAAACAAAGATCACATGAAAAAGTTATGACCACGGGATGTTGATGTACTAACTTACCCCAACAGGGCCCACATGAATTTTCCTGCTTCATCTCCTAGGGTTAGGTTTTTGGATGTCTAGGGTTTCGACATTCATGTTTATTGTAAAAAGGCCTTTAGAGCCTCATTGTACTCATCTTCTTGCAAATGAGCGTAGTCGTCACATCTCATCTCAGAGATAATCTGCCACCATTTTAGCAAGCTTGTTTTTAGTTTGCACTTTACAGTTTCAACATATTTATTATTTAATAGAAGTCAAGTTTTACTATATCTTTGTTATTATTCACTGTGTCTTTGTGTTAACATTATAAATTTGTTTTTTCATTTTATTCCTCTCAAAAATCTGGATTAGTGGTATCTGTTAGCGATATTTCTGGTTCGGGGGGTAAAATACGAAAGGATGGTTTAAAAACCCACTTATCCTAAGTTTGGAACCCAAATGGGCCCGCGGTAAGAAGTGGACGGATCTGGACGACAGGCATTCGCGCGCCCAGATCAATGGCGTACAGGAAATTCCGGACCCCCCTTGCCTTTCTACCTTTAAGCGGAGGGGGGGGGTCCAGAATCCGGGGTGCATCTCTCCAACGACCATGATCATAGCGCCCGGATCAACGGCGCGAGAGGCGATTCCGGACCCCCCCCCGCCTTTCTACCTTTAAGCAGAGGGGGGGGTCCGGAATCCGGGGTGCATCTCTCCAACGACCACGATCATAGCGCCCAGATCAACGGCGCGCAGGCGATCTAGACCTCTCCCTCCTCTCTACATTTAACCAGCGTGGGCCCTTTCCCGTCGTGTCCTCTTCCAGCATCACCTCTCTCCTGCTGCCGTGTGTCGTCCGCCCACCTCCCATCTCTTGGTCCACATGGCCTCTTTTCCAACTCACCCTCCATCCACCGCCTGCCATGTGTCCCACCTCTTTCCACGTCAGCCTCCCACCAAAGAGCAAGCCCCTTACCTCTCTTGTCTTCCCCCCTTTCCTTCTACTGTCTTCCGTCAGGTGCCTTCCTCCGTTGCCATTCTCACATCCCGCCACTTCATTCATGCCCTCATAATTCGACGCCACCATTCCTGCCGTGCCCCATCTTCCACGCTGGCCTCCATGTTCAGTCGTCAAGACAGTCGGTTGTTCCAGGTGGCAGCGCAAGAGGCCCTCCACGTCCCAGAAGACAGAGTTGACCGAGGTCATCCCCAATCCCAAGGAAGCAGTTATTATCGCCATGAGGGTGGTTGAACATCATCTTCTCCCTTAAATGGAAGACCAGGAAAGGACAAAGCGTACAAGCAGACCGATAGTCCTTCCTGACGGGGATTGCGTCTGGTAAACCACTGCAGGACAGTCAGAAGTCCCATCGTGTCTACCATAAATCGCACGACCATTCAGAAGTTGCAAATGTTGACTGTCAGAAACCATGCAGATGCAAATCCTTCCATGCATGCCTCGGTTCCGCCACTGTTGTTGTTTTGAGTATATGTAGGCATTTTTGCCATTTTGTATCTATCGATGGTAGAGCTAAGCTCCCGACTGTAAGTTTCAGTGACATTCTGGTTTCCTGGTTATGCCTCTGTGTTTGAGACTTCTTGGTTTATGATAAACAGTTCTTCTTTTTACATCTTTGTTTCATCTCATGCCTGAGTGTTCACAGTTGAATGATTCACGTGGATTGTTGCAGTTATGTTATGATAAAGGATTTGTCGTGGCATTTTTGTACTCTGGTTTTCTGTGTTTGAACATAAAGAGACTTTGTGTTTGAATGCTTTCTCTTCCAGTCTGTTATGAACATGATGTTTATTGCAAACCTCTGCATCCTTCTTGCATAAGTCTTCCACCTGCCCACCTTTACTACGACTCACTGTTTGGAGTTTATCAAGACCTCACTCGTTCATGCATGCCTGACCTAGTTTCTGAGTTGAGATTGTATTGTTCTGAGTTTCCTTCCATATGATCACCCCTTTAAAATAAAACGTGACATTAATCTGATGGGCGTCGGGCTCTGCTCCTACTATCAATCCAGGGGTGACCTCCGTCGCCAATAGTATCAAAGCGGTCTGCTCCTTGTCATTTTTTTAGTGCATGTCCCCGACGCAGTTAGGGCATAGAGAGTTGGGTATCAAGATTATTTCTCTTGAGGACAACTGCTCTCGCATGCCTAAGAAAATTTACATGGCGGAAAAAACAAAGATGACAGGACAAGATATCCTTGCAAAATATTTCTCTAAGAGGCCCTCGAGCAACATAGGGATGAGATGATGGAAAATTTTGCACAAATCCTTCGACGACTGTCGACAAGCGATGCATCCACCTCAAGCAGAGGTGCTGCCCCCTTCAAGGTACACATCAATTTTGATATTCCCATATTTGAAGGTCAAATAGATACATATTTCGTAGATAAATGGTCAAACCTTCTAGAAGGGTGTTTTTCTACCCACAACTTTTTTGATAGAAAAAAGATTACATTTTCACTCCTCAAGGCCATCCCCCATGTCAAAGATTGGTGGGAGAATTTCTGTGAGCAAAAGGAAATAGAGGGATCAACATTATTTGTAGTTTCACCCACTTGGGGTTCCTTCAGGGATGCTATTAAGGAACAATACTACCCTATTGGAAGTTATGATGACTTGTATACAAGATGGACCACACTGCAGTAAGAAAGAGAGAAAACAATGCTAGAGTTCACCAATGTCTTCCATACCCTACGCACAACTTGGGTATCAAATATTTTGAGTGACAACTGGTGCTTAAGTACCACAGTGGTCAACATAGATACATCTAGACAGAAATGTAGTTTTTGGACATCTCATACTTAGGCGCACCCTATCGATATGCCGCCAAAATTGAGAAGAAGCTTAAACAAAAGACGCAATAGTTTGGGTCTGGGAACCCCTCACAACAGAAGTAGAGAAAGGGAAGCCCCAATCCATAGAACAAAGGACATAACAAAGATGGGAAACCTCGAAACAACTAGTCCAAGCTGAAAACAAAGAAGCACAATGGAAAGACGAAGAAATATACCGGGAAGTGGTGTGACTTTCATAAGATCCCCTGGCATAACACTACTGATTGCCGCTCAAAGCAATCATTTATAACTAAAGTGAAAGCCTCTAAATCAGATGTAGGTTTTGACTCCCAGTTGAAACCAAAAAAGGGGAGACAAATCATTTATGTGAAACCTAGTGCCACCGTTGCTACCACCAAGATCTATTCCGGTGAACCTGACGAGCTAGAGGAAGGCAAGCACCTCTTTCATTCACAAATGTGGGTGAAAGGCACTCTACTTCACTTCATCGTTGATAGCGATAGCCATAAGAAATTCATCTCAACAGAGGTCTTCAAGAAGCTAGCCCTGCAAACAACACCTCACCCGCATCCCTACACCATCGGATGGCTCCACCAAGGAAGTGATCTTCGCGTAAACCAACAATGTCGCCTGTTGTACGACATCAAGACATTCAAAGATGAGGTATTGTGTGATGTTTCTCCCCTTGAATTTTGTGATGTTCTTTTGGGCCAACCTTATTTATGGAAACACCATGTTGTATATGAGTCTAGGCCTCACAGTGTTATTATTACTTTGAACAAGAAATCATACTGGATACCTGAGATAGTCCCACCTAGCGCTATTTCCTTGATCTCTAACAAATAATGCAGGAAGGTCATTTATCAGACCAGGAATTTTGTCTTCTTTGTGATTTTCTTTTAGAGTGAGTGAAAGTTTGTAGCCACATCCATGGCCTCCGCGACCGATCTCTCCACATAAAATAAGCAAGTGGGTAAGGTCATGGAAGAATACAAAGACATATTCTCATAACCAATGGGGGTACCTCTTCACTGTCAGGTCAAGCATCCCATTGATTTGACCCTCGACACAATGATACCCAATGGGAAAATCTATTTCCACTCTATGTTAGAGAATGAGAATATCAAGCATCAAATATAAAAACTAATCCACAAGGGCCGCATTTGACCCAGCTCATCACCTTGTGGAATCCCAATCATGCTGGTGCAGAATAAGGATGGGACCTAACAACCCTATATTAGTTACTGGGCCCTAAATAAATCACAATCAGGAATAAATACCCTTTCCTGAATCGACGAACTCCTTGATCAACTCAGGGGGGCCAAATACTTCAGTAAGATTTATCTAAAGTCTAGCTAACATCAGGTCCCAATAGACTAGACAAATGTATGGAAGACTGTCTTCAAGTCAAAAGAAGGTCTTTTTGAATGGCTGGTCATGCCCTTTGGTTTAACAAATTCCCTAATAAATTTCATGAGGATGATGGACGATATCATGCAACCTTTCACTAATTCTTTTGTAGTGGTGTATCTAGATGACATCCTCATCTACAACAAGACTTGGGAGGAACACTTGCAACATATTCAACAGGTTCTGCACACTTTGTGGTAGCGCAAGCTATATGCCAACTTGGAAAAATGCTCCTTCGGCATGGACAGGTTCTAATACCTCGACTACATTGTTGATTTGCATGGTGTGCATGGTCGCGGATCCATCAAAGATCAAGTCATGCAATGATTGGTCAGACCCAACCACAATGCTCGGATTGAGCTGTAGGCCTTGCCAATTTCTACCGCAGTTTGTGTTGGGATTCTCCCATGTTGTATGGGTCCTCATCCAAGTAACCGGGGGTTGTGGTAAGGAAAATTTTGTGTGGGGCTGTCCCAATGGCGTTAGATGATTTGAAGCAACACTTTAATAGCAGGCGGAGTAATGATTTCATTACTCGACCTACAACAACCCTTTGAAGTTGATCTGAGATGCTTGGACTATGTTGTGGGGAGTCCTCATTCAACGACATCCCATGGCCTATCATGGTGAGACACTATCAGGTGGTTAAGTAAGTACCCTACTTACGAAAAGGAAAGGTACTCCATTGTGAAAGTCTACCACCAGTGGAGACATTACATTCTTGTGAAGGATATAGTCATACAAAATGATCATAATCCATTGTAGTTCACGCAGACCTGAGGCAAATTGGAGAATGATCACCATCAGAAGTGGTCTATATATTTGCAGCAGTTCCACCTTCACATCAAGTATAAAACATGGAGTACCATCCGAGTCGTTGATTTCCTCAGTTGACCCCCAATAACGACACTCACCATGGTGCTAGACTCTTATGGCCATGAAGAGACCTCCGGATGGCCCCGCCTCTATCGATGAATCCTGACTTTGCCAACACTTGCTAGATGTTGGGTTCAAACACAACTATCACCAATTTACATATTCAGGATGGGTTCTTGTATCATCTAGGCCATATCTATGTTCCACCAAGCGAGCGAGTGAAGCTAATTTAGGAAGACCACTACGGTTAGGTGTGAGACGATTCGACATAAAATACAGTGGTAGTGCTACAATGAGCATTTCTCTTGGTCGAGCACGACAAGATGTCAACAAAGTATATCTAGTTTTACCTTTGCTGGCGTATTTCCAAACTGGCACTAAGAAACAAGGCCTATATACTCCTCTTCCTCCTCCTGACATGACCTAGGAATCCATCTCAATGGACTACATGTTGGGCCTTCCATCCACCAGCGAGGAAATGACTATGTTTTGTGGTTGTGGATCACTTTCTAAGATGGCAATTATGGTCACATGCAAGACGAGAATCACAATAGAGCCAAGATCTTCTTTTAGAATCAATGTAGGAATTTTGGGATCCCACAAACCATTATCTCAGATTGATACATTTGGTTCCTCTTGATGCAGTCGAGCCTCAGGTCACTACTAGACACCAAGCTTACTCACCCTTAGATGGATGAAAACCGAGGTCGTCAATCGAATTATCATGCACGTTCTATGCATGTAAAATTCCAAACACCCCTACAAATGGGATGAGAGATCCTTCCCTATGTTTAAAAAAGCTACAACAGAGATGTGCATGGGTCGATGACCACATCCCTTTTCAGGTGGTGTTGGGATTCCAGCCATTAGTCCCCATGGATGTTGCACTACCCCTTAATGGCCACCGAACTCGTCGCATGCTCCAACTAAAGAGAACAAAGCCACCCAGTTGGTGAGTGGATCCAACACATCCATTAATAGGTTCAAGATATTTTACGGAAGTCGATACGAAATTAAACATCACCATGATTAACTTCTTGGGTGCCACACCGGTTTAAATTGGAGATAAATTTTGGTTTCACTTATAGAAAGAACACCTTACATGGCCTCATCAGAATATTTTTCCACTCTGTTATGGAACTTACACCATAGCCAAGGATGTGGGTGACAATTATTTTGAGCTTAGCATTCCCCTTCCTTGGCTTGCGCCCGGTGTTCAATGTGGACCTCCTTAGACCCTATTTTCCACCATTATTGGAAACCCTCGGAGATAACAGAAAAATTGACACCAACAAAGATCCAGCCTTGGCGCATGGAACATGAATACACTAATTGGATCGTGGACACATAGTTCAAGGGAACTTTCATGATAAAGGATCCAACTTGATTAGGTTGTCCAGCCCGGGGCAACTCCTACACTGAGGCAAGTGGCTCACCCAGGGCCAAATTTGGTAGAAATTTCCTCATCGTGGGAACTCAACACAATGGAACCATTTCTTCCCTAAGGGGGGGAGGATTGATCGAGGAGGGATATGTCCACCACCTAGTCCAACTATCAAAAGAAACAATCTTTGGCAATTTACTATGTTTGGTAGTTTTTTGGGTCCTGAACTTCTGGGGTTGTTTTGGGTCCCTAAACAATTTTTTTTGGGCGTGGCATAGTCACATTGTATGTTTTATCTAGAGTGTTATGGAAAATGTTTATTTATTGAATATACCTTTCCAATGAGATATCCCATGCGTAGCCCCTAAATGGATATCATGCAAATCATTGCGACCTCGAGGACCCGATGTACTAAGCCCAACCCCATGAGGCCCACATGAATTTTGGTAACCGTCTCCTGGGAGTTAGGTTTTTGGATGTCTAGGGTTTTGGAATTCATGTTTATTGTAAAATTCTTCGAGCCTCATTGTACTCATCTTCTTTAGAATGAGCATGGGCTGTCATATCTCTTCCTCAAAGATAAGTTGCCACCATTTTTAGCAAGCTTGTTTTTAGTATGCATTTTACAGTTTCAACATATTTCTTATTTAATAGAAGTCAAGTTTTACTATATCTCTGTTATTATTCATTGTGTCTCTATGTTAACATTATAAATATGTGTTTTTCATTTCATTCCACTCATAAAATCCATATCAGCAACTGGCTTAGATCTACATATAAATGAGCAACTCTCCTTACATGGGAATCCAAGTTTGTAAAATGTAAGGGAATCAGAAAGAGAAGTTAAAAAAAGGATTCTATCCATGATAGTGTTTCAACCTAAAGAGGAATTTCTTTATCTTCTTGTTACCTCCCAAACCAAATCCATGTTTTAAGGCACAAATACATCATTGAAAATCTCCCTAAATGTTCGTCGGTTTCCTTCTTCAAAGGCTTTGGATCCTCCATTAGGCTTAACACACTTTCACAAGATGTGGATCTCATGGAAGTAATAGTTAACTCCCTCCTATATTAGTATTTTATTTAATTCTATCAATAATAAAATCCACAAACAATGGAGCACTCCTCACATAATGCTTTAATTCCTCCTTATGAAAATATTCAACGACCACTTGTTCTCCTTTAGTCTAAGGAATTTCCTCAGTCATCCTTCGAATATGCATGAAGAACCCTTAAAATGTTGAAGTTCCACTTCATTTGGATGCCCATAAAAATTTCTTGAATATATAGGAGACATTTTTATTCATTGAACGAACAAAGATACAACAAGAATACACAATCTTAGATGTTGAGTTATACCACCCTTAAACCCTAGGATAGGTCCTCAAATGAAAAGTTGAATGTACTCAATGTGGTGCTTCCAATATTACCTCTCATTTTTTCATGATTTTTTGATGTAACATGATGTGTATGGTATTCTAAAGCTCCAAATATCCTTGATCCATGATCTTCCAAGCTGCATCTTTGACTCTAGGTTAATATTATGAAATGATGCATTAACAACTATACAACAGTGACACGCCATAAACGAGTTGCAAGGTTATACTAATGAAAATAGGTTGATGATGTGTCATGCTAACAATGCATTTATTACTTGGTTCATTGCTCAAAAATATTAGATGTAACTCCTAGAAATATCCCCTCATTATATTGAGTATACTCAAACACAATTATTTGACCATGTCAAGCTTCCTAGCGATGTAAGCTTCAAGATAAAGATAGCTTGCTCTTTAACTATAAAAAATAGGATCGGGATTTGGACAATTTTATGCTCCTAGATGAGAAAACACCTCACTTTATGAATAAACAAAACTTGCTCCAAAACCCAACTTGAAAGATAATGCAAACCACTTTCAACAAAGGTGCATAAATATGGCAAAGCTCAGGGTTTAAATGCATCTCCATGCTTATTAAGAATCCAAGTTCTTATGATGGATTTAAAGGTTTGCATTGATAGAATAACTAGATATTGATTTATGATATGGAACAAATATAATGAAATATGGAAAATAGAGATCCTAAGAAGTGCCAAGCTAGGGACTTGCCCATGGAAACCAAGAGGGTGTCTTGCAAGAGAAGATAACCTTTTATAGGTGAGGCCTCTCTCATAGATGAATCTCACCTTATCTAATAGTCAATATTGTAATATCCCTCTACACAAACTTCATCATTGGACTTATCATCTTTGACTTCCATAGATTAAAGTTTTCACAATCAAATTTCTTAACCATTTGTTGCTAAAATGTGCTTTGGCATAAATTACAATAAACTAAACTTTTTAGTAAAAAAATACTTTGTTTAAAGAGTTTTTCAACATTTAAATATCAACTTACTATAGCCCTCTAATCCCTTCTTCCTTTTTATTTTATCACCCTTGGCGACAAAATGTTGGAAACATAAAGAATAAAAAGCTAAAGAGAGAAAAACTTAAAATTGAAAGGAAAAACATACAATGAAAATGTGCATGGACCCAATTGTGTAGAAGTGGCAAGAAATTTTCCAATAATGTTATTTCTTCTTTAAGGTATATAGACTTAGGCATGTGAGAATATTTTATGGCTATGTTTTCAAATATATTTATTTGGATATGAAGCTCCCGCAAATTCTTGATTAAAAATGAAAAATAGTGAATTCCAAAATATAAAATGACAACGACCTCATGGAGGATGGTCATGTAAAATAAATCCCTTCCACTATCCCATTGTTGGAATATTTTTCAAAAGATGAATGCATGGAATTAAGTCTCTCAATGTTGAAGTGTTCATATGATATAAAAGAATCATTAAGTAAATATTGCAATTTATTCAAGCTTGTTTCTTTGGATGACCATGAACTGCCTTCACTTGTCGAAACTAAGTTACTTGTTTCAATGGTTTTCCTAGGCGGAGTGATTTTATTCTTTGGGGAATGCATCCTTTGATCTAGTGAACAAAACCTTAAAATTATACTGAGCATGAAGGGCATTGACGCCCTAATTTTTGTGAAAGACTACGTGTGCACCACAAGTCATCACTATGTGAGTGCCCATTAGTTTTCACTACGTGACACCAAGATGTACTGCCTACACCAACCAATGATCTAATGCACATGCCAACCAATTTTGTTCTACATGCAAAAGACTTGAAGAGATCACATGCATGCCAAATCCTTGAAGGTCTTCAGTAATGACTATAACCATTTTTTTAAAAACCCAACAGGTCATGGTCGAGGTTGTGGGTAATATGGCAAGGTTATTATGATTTCCACGCTCTAGTAGAGATAAGAGGAATGAATGTGGATATGTAAGGGTTGGGTTTTTAGTTAACATGGAGTTCATTTTTATGTTAGCTAGAGATGAGTTAGAGCTCTAGTTACACAATGTATCGGTTCTTGTTATGATTCGGAGAATATTATGTTAATATGATAAGAAGCGATGGGTGAGATATGAGAGCATATTGTTGGTCTCTTGTTTCATTTTGAATAATGTGCATTGGCGGGGCTTGACTTACGTGTAGTGAAATTTATCACGAATGATAATGTATTAATGAATGAAGCATGAAGCACATTTGGTTTTGTATCTTATGTATTCTAGTCTCAATGTATTTCTATTATATAGTATTCGGCACAAAATGCATTTGAATGTTATGAATGAATGTGAAACAAATGCATGGCTCTAAGTGGAATGTTTTATGTCTGTATTGTTCCTTCATGATTTGAGAGAAACCTACAGTCTCTTTGATTCACATGGCCTCTTAGGTGAGACATTCTTTAGTTCTTAAAGATTGAATATGCCGGTGCCTATGGGGTATTTGTTGGTAAAACCTTTCGAACCATGGGTTTCAAACCTTGAGACAAAAATTGGTTTTAGATTGTTGGGACTTAAATGGTTTTGTGCTACATGTTGTGATATGGATTAGATCATTATATTTGTTTTCATCTGTCTAGATCCTTTTAGAATTAAGGAAAAAATTGGAGGAATCAACTTGTAAGGTCCATTTTAGTGGTAGGTCCTAGTTTGGAAAATTGGGGTTTGGAACCTTAGAGAGCCATTTGAGGTATCAAATGACATTTTTGGGGTTTAAAACTTTCCCAACATAGCTCGGGCAGCCATAATGATATTCTACATCACGATACCTTTCAATGGTACACAAATCCTGTCCGAGAGGCTTGTATGAAAAATTTGTTATGCCTTCGTAGGGGATTGATACCATGTTGACCACCATGGTGCGAGATGATGACACTTCAGCCCTCATTACTCATGCATATAGGGCTATGCGTGTGTAATTTTAAAAAGATTCTAGAAGTTCCAAAACCTTATCACAATTGAGGGGTTGAGGAAGTCAAAGCCTACCCCTAGATGGCTATTGGACTATGATTAAATATCGGGCCACTAGGAGGAGAAGGGGTTCCATTCTATACTATTGTGTTTGTTCCATAGTTGAAAACATGTGGAATTGGAAATTAGAGAATAGGAGGGGTTAATGTTACGTGGTGTCTTAACAAGCCCACATGTCGAGGAGTAACTCCACAGTACGTCTTCTCCTTTGTGCCACATTATTTCCATACTAGAGAAAAGAAGCCTCACCTTCTAGCTAGGTTTTTCTCCCATAAGGGTTTCCTAGAAAATGTTGTGTTATCTTGTGGACAGTGTGTGATTTTACTTTAATCTTCTCTATTTTCTGCATTTATCTATTTCATGCATAAGTGAAGATCACTAATTAAATATTTTGGAATCTAAAGGAATTTAACCTTCATAGTGTAGATTTCACTTTTATTCATCATATATGTTGTGATGAGCTGTCCCAATGGAATATCCACTTTATTTTATAGACCATATTGGTATTAGAGCAAGTTTTTCTTTTGGGTATTTGTGTGGGAAGTTCACGAGGATCAATGAAATCATCTTAATAAGGAAGTCATGAAACCCTAGCCATGCGGATAGGTCTATTCATAATAACCCTCAAGATATGGTATAAGAGAGATCCTATAGGTTAGAATCACAAGTGGATTGACATCCAATAGCAATGAACCTCCTCATGGAGGCTCTAGCAATCAAGCTCAAACCATTATGAGATGATAGAGGCTCTAACTTATAGATCAGATCGAAGGGGAAATCGGGAGATCATGAAGGCTTAGGAAAGGAGTCATAGAAGAATAGAGAGAGAGAAACCATTTTGGGGTACGTTAGCAGTAATACCTATTCAAGATGAAATATAAAGTGAATGATAAATCCATACAAAGGTGAGCTCGATGCATTAAAACTAAATCATTGGTTGCAACATGCTGAGTGGTTCAAAGTAAAAAGAGCACCAAGAAGCTTCCAAGGAGGGAAGAAGAAGTGGAAGTGGAAAAGTTAAGAAGACACCAACCACTACACATGGATGCAAATATCCCAAAAACTATTGGAAATCATTGCTAACATTGACAGCCCTATAGAGGAAAAATGTGTTTGAAACTACATCCAGAGTTGAACCAGAAGAATCACAAGAAGGATGGAAAGAAAAAGAGCCTTCTAGCGATAGATTCAAGCAATCAGGTTGGAAGTAGTTTGGATTTGGATGAAAATATTATTACACACATATATATAAAGTGAATCAGCTATCCTTCATCACGAGGAAGAGAAGGAGATGGCCAAGCTCTTCATCCAAGATTCATGTCCAAGAAGACCAAGATAGATGAAATTGGGCCTACGGGTTCACAAGCTAATCTCATAGTAGCAGACTTGGTTAGAAAGCTTGGATTGGAGGTTCAAAATCATCATATCCCATATCCATTAGGTTGGGTGAGTGAAACAAGGATCTTGAGATGAGTAACAATACTGTGTAAGATTAAATTTTCTATAAGTGATAATTTTTATTGATGAAGTGGAATTGGACGTAGTACCCATTGATGTACGTGGAGTAGTGTTTGGAAGCCCATACATGTATATGGGGGATGAAATATTCATGCAAAGGGACAATATCAAGCCCGATCAATGATGGGAAGTCCTACATCATCAACACGCATAAAGGTAATTCAAAGATCTCACTAGTAAGTACCAACCATGAAGTTGGGCAGTTCTAGTAAGAAATGTTTTACTTTTCTTAAGAGAAGATTAGTCTGATGATGAGTCAATTAGAGTGAAGGCATCCACAGGGTGTACTAAATAACAAAAAGATCATTTGGAGGAGTTTCTACATGAATACAAAAGAGTGTTCAAGGATCCTTAAGGGATACCACCACGAGGGATGTTGAGCATGAAATATGGTTATTTCGAGACTCCCCATTGTCAAATATTAGGTTGGCCATAGAATCTATTCTAGAAGTAGTAAATGAAGAAGCAATTACCTTGAGTTGTTGGATTGGGGTTTGATTAGATCAAGGTACCTCACCTTATTGGGTCACCCATCATAATTGTTCCCAAGAAGGATGGGACTTGTAGAATGTGTATCAATTACATGGCATTGAACAAGATTACACTGAAGAATCGATACCCTCTAACAATTACCAATGATTTATTGGATGAGTTGTAGCATGGAAAGTACTTCACTAAGCTAGATTTAAAATCAATATATCACTAGGTACAAGTCAAAGAAGAATATACTTGGAAGACTGTCTCTAGGACAAGGCAAGGTTTGTATGAGTGGTTGGTTATGCCATTTGGTTTATGAAACACACCAACTACATTTATGAGACTAATGAATAGTGTTTTCACCTTTATTTAGATTCATTTTATTGTTTATTTGGATGATATGCTGGTTTATAGTGCTACACGGGAGGAGCACATCTCACATATTATGCATGTGTTAGAGACTTTGAAAAAAAGCGTTCTTTGGCCAATCTAAATAAATGTGAGTTTGTCAGTATTATTTGGTGTATTTGGGGTATGTGATCCATGGAGTGGATCTCAATATTGATCCTACAAATATGGAGGCCATCCGCGAAATGTCAGAGTTCTTACAAATTTCAGCGAGTGGTTGGTTATGCCATTCGGTTTTTGCAATGCACCAACTACATTTATATAAGTAATGAATGATGTTTTACACCCTTCTCTAGATTCATTTGTTATTGTTTATTTGGATGGTATATTGGTTTTATAAATCTACCTAGAGGAGCACATATCACATCGTATGTAGGTGTTAGAGACTCTGAAAGCACCATCTCTAACCAATCTCAAAAAGAATGTGAGTTTGCTCAACAATATTTTGTGTATTTGGGGTATGTGTGATCGATGGAGGAGCTCAGGATAGATCTTGAAAAGATGGAGCCATCATGAAATGGCTAGTTCCTACAAATGTCCTTTGAAGTTAGGAGTTTGTTTTGGGAAAAACAATACTTGTGGAAGTTCATAACATCATTTTCAATGGTAGGCGCACCTCTCTCCACACCATAGCGACCCGATTGGTAAGAGTTTCCAATGGGGAAGAATCAACATAGTACCTTTGATGAGATGAAAATAAAGATCAATAAAGCATTAGTGCTCATGATACCAAACTTGTAGAATCCTTTGAAGTGAAACAAATGCAAGTGGGTATGCCATGGGAGGCGATTTGATGCAAGGAGGAAGGCCATCTTATCATTTTGAATTATTTCATGGGGCGGAGTTCTCTCGCTAACCTACCTTAGATGGAGATTTATGCCTTGGTACAAGATGTCAAAAAATGGAAGCACTATCTGATGGGCAAGGGACCATCATCCATAGATCTGCATCCACTACGGTATTCTAGGGGTCAACGTAAGCTACAACAAACAGGTCATTCTGAGTGGATGGGGTTTTACAATAAGCTACAACAAACCAGTCATTACAAGTGGATGGGGTTTTTACAACAATTTCATCTAGTCATCGAGTATAAGAAGGGTAGAAAAAATAAGTTGGAAGACATGCTTTCACAACCACTCACATCCAAGATTACAACTTTGGGAACTCTGATGCACATGTAGCCTTTCACCCATGATGCATACAAAGAGGCATACACAGAATATGACGACTTCAAGGAGGTGTTTCAGGAGCTACAAATCCAAATTCATATAGAAGAAGGTGACAACAAGGATGATTATCATTTCTAGAATGGTTTAATCTACAAGCTTGACAAGCTCCGTGTCCCTAAAGGTGAACACCTATAGCTTTTCAAATAGGCTCACACCTCCAAGGTTGCAGGACATTTTGGTGTTGGGAAGATAGTTGCCAATTTACAAAGGTATGTGTATTGGCCCAAAATGCAAGAAGATGTGGCACGATATATTAGAGGATGTATACTTTGTTGTACCATCAAGCCTAGTAACATGAAGCAAGGTCTATACCATCTCATACATGTACCCACTCGACCTTGGGAAATCATTTCTATGTATTTTGTGGGAGGTTTACCAACCACATGGAAGGGACATTATTATTTATTTGTGGTAGTTGACAGGTTCAACAAAATGTGCATTATCATGCCTTGTTAAAAGGCCATCAAGGGACAATAAGTAGCAAACTTGTTCTTTGAATGGGTCTGGGTGCACTGTGGGATACCAAGAAGCATCATCTCATATATGTATACCATATTTCTCAGTGAATTTTGGACTACAGTGTGGGAGAAGATGGACACTAAGTTGAATAGGTATAAACCATTCTATCCATAAACAAATTTGTAGATGGAAATAATCAACATGAATTTGGTGCAACTTTTGAGGGGTTACAATCAAAAGCATCCAAAGACCTGGGATGAAAATCTAATCTATATACAACACTCTTATAACAGAGCAATCCACACTTCTACTAGTAAGTCACCTTTTGAAACTTTCTTTGGGTATTTTCCACCTTCACCATTAGATGTTGCATATGGACAATAAGAAGGAGTGAGGGAGGACCTCAAAGGAGATGCATTAAAGACAAATTTTTTTGTTGAGAAGACCATGTAGATCCATTTGCAAGTCTAGGAGACACTAAATAAGTCACAGTAAAAGTACAAGGCTAGACATGACTATCAAAACATAGAGAACATTTAGAGTGGGAAACAAAGTATGGTTACAACTGAATAAGGAAAGGCTACAAGGTCCTAGTAAGAATATCAAGTCTCTACGGTATTGTCATTTTGAGGTATTGGAAAAGGTGGGAGATAATGCCTATAGACTCAGTATACCCCCATACATGCACATTTACTCAGTAGTGAATGTGGAGAATCTCAAACTCTATGAGCCTTTCATGTTGGATCAGGAGGAGGAGCAGGTCCCACCTTCTATAGACGATTTATCACCAGATGCTAAGGTAGAGTTGGAAGAGGACATATTTTTTCATAATTGATATAGAGCTACAGGACATAGGCAACATGACCTTTGGCATATTGGGTTGAAAGGACAAATTCCAGGGAAAGCAAAGCGGTACTCTAGGGAGAAGGTGGAGGAAAAATTTCGTAACCTCATTCAGTAAAGCTTTTGGGGACCAAAAGACTCCCTAAATAGGGAGGTATGATCTATATTGGATAATTATATTTTTTTTCATCTATCTATATCCTTTCAAAGTGGAAAAAAATGGAGGAATCAACTTGCAAGGCCATTTTAGCGGTAGGTCACAGTTTGGAAAATTGGGGTTTGAAACCTTTCGGGGCCATTTTGAGGCATCACATGAATTTTTTTTGGGTAAAATATTCTCTATCATAGCTTGGACCCCGTGATTCTACTCTACACATAAATACCTTTCCAACGATACAAAAATTGTGTCAATCAGAGCTCGTACGGAAAAGTTATGCCTCCTGCAAGTTGACCTACCGTGTTGACCACCATGGTACGAGAGGATGCCACATTAGCCCTCGTTACTCATGCATATGGGGGTATCCACATATTCAATTTCAAGGAAATTATAGAAGGTCCAAAACCCTATCACAATTGAGGGTTTAGGAAGTTAAAAACCTACCCCAATATGGCTATCAGATATAATTAAATACCGGGCCACTAGGAGGAGAAGGGGTTCCATTCTATACTATTGTATTTGTTGAATACTTGAGAAGAACAACTGGGAATGGGAAATTAGAGATCATAACAGAGGGGGTTAATGTTTTGTAGCAGAATAACATGCCACAAGTCTCAGGTAACTCCATAGAGAGTGCCTTCTCCTTTGTACTTACATTATTTCAGACTAGAGAAAAGAGAGTAGAGCAGCCTCACCTTCTAGCTGGGTTTTCTCTCATAAGGATTCCCTAGATAAAATATTTGTGTTATCTTGTGGATGGTGTGTGATTGTACTTTACCATTCTCTATTTTCTACATTTTTTCTATTTTATGCATAAGAATAAAATCAATAACTAAATATTCTGGAATCTAAAGGAATTTAACCGTCATAGTGTAGATTTCGGTTTTATTCATTAGATCTGTTGTGACGAACTGTTGCAGTGGAATATCCACGACAATTTACAGATCATGTTGAAGGAAGGAAATGAAGTGGAAACCTTTCAATAAGGAGATAGAACACTTAATCTCTAATAAGGAGGATGAGTCAACGCAACGAGAGACCAAGAACCCTCAAATCAACCTCGAATGATGGAAACAAAGGTACATCTATACCGATTTACATGAAATTTCTTTGTTGTGTTTCCTTGTTTATTGCATGAGTGGATAAAGAGACAGAAAAATATTAACCATGTACGAAGATCCCAAGAATGAATAGTTTGGGACCAACATGCAGTTAATAGATTAAAATATGTGGATAATAAGTGGGCTAAAGAAATCAATTTCTAGTTTGATTGTGTGAAAGAAGGGTATATTGTCGAGTTTGTTGTTGATTGTAGTGAGTCTTTTACTAGTTGTGAAAGAAAGTTTGCGGTCGGCCCTAGAAGGAGACTGCTGGAAGAAATCCATATGTGGATCAAGATGTTGTTTATGGAAAATGGGATAATGTGCATGGATCCCGATAGGATGGAAGAGTAAAACCCCCTGCACAGAGGGGGGAATGGAAAGAAAGGGGAAGAAGAAAAGATGAAAGAAAGAGTGGATTAGATAGAAGGGATACATAAGAAGATGATATGGGGTGAGAAGAGAATGGATCCAGAAGAGTGGAGTAGAAGAAGAGATGAGAGATAGGCAAGAAGAGTCGAGCTAAGGAGGTGAGTCAAGAAGAGAAAATAAAGAAAGGTGTGACAAGCGAGTAGTAAGATATAAGATGAAGAGAAGAGACACCGTGCCAGAAGGGTGTGTGGGAAAAATATTTATGCCAGAGAGAAGCACATAAGAAGAGAGGTTGTTGAAGAGACATGACATTAGAAGTGAGGTATCAAGAGAAGATACCAGACGTAGTGGGAGTAGGATCAAAGAAAACAAAGTTAGATCCCCTTGGATAGTGAAATATGTAGTCACATCAGAGGAATATGGGGCTCAGAGTTGTAGTGTTGACACAACAAAAAATAATGATGGATCCCTCCAAAAAGGAGTAGAGACCTTAGTGATTATGAGGAGACTTGCATAGCTAGAGATAGGGATATATTTTGGATCCATCATCGAATAATATGAAAGAGTATGGAGGAAAGCCCTCTTTGAACCATCCCCCTCGTGCATTTTTCATCAATAAGAAATAACCAAAGAAAGTGCAGAGGTGAGAGAAGTAGAAGAAGCGAGCTTATAAGAAAGGGAAGGAGAGGATACAAGTGAAGTAGAATCCGAAGTCAATGACACTTCACAAGAAATATCATCAGTATTAGTAGCAACAAGTAGTAGTTAGTTAGGAGGACATAGTTCTAGATTGAGTATGGAAAACCGAGATTCAACCCTTAGGCTTCCCGCATTTCATGGGACGAGAAGAGATGATGCATAAAATCATTGGTTCATGTGTGAACCTATATGGTCTATGAAAAGAGTCACAGACGAGGCATCCAAGATTGTGTAGATAGAGACCACATTCAAAGATATAACTCTGACATGGTACATGAAGTACAAGGCTATTGTGCCTTCAAGACAAGCAAGGTCCTTTACAGAAATAAAGAGAGATCTCTCGAGAAACTTTCAGAAGCCAAAGTCAAACTAATAGTGTATAACTGAGATAAAAAAGATTAAGCAACACGATGGAGAAATCAAGTGGGATTATGACCAATGATTCAAGATTCTATTGGACAGATTGACATTTCATATCCAATATGTCTAGCATATAGAGTTGTTTATTTCCATAATCTTACCACACACATTTGAGTCCTTCTTGCCCAACAAAAGGTAATGGCCCAGGTGGAGGTCGTGGAAATTTCAATGTGTTTAGAGTCTACGCTAGGAGGTGGCGAGACGTGGGCAGGGTTGGCTCAGTTACAACTTAGCACACAAAGCTCACCATGGAACTATTATATATGGTGAAGGATAAGGTGATGCGCGAAAATGTCTGGTGCACCCTGTGTCACATAGAAGGTCACCATAGAAATGAGTGTCATGCATTGGGAAGTTATATAGTGATGGGTGAGCCAAATCCATTTCCGAAAAGACCATATATAGAGTGGTGTGATATTTTTAGACAATGGGGTCATATACCTTCCCATTGTCCAACACTGTAGAAGTATAAAAAGACCACGTACACTCCATTTTGTGAGTTTTGCAAATCCATGGGCCATGATGTGAATAAATTATGGTCACTACAACTAATGAAGGAGAAAACACATATTATTATTGGGTCCATGGAGAGAATAAGGGTGGAGACCAAGGAGGCTTCGACTGGGGAGGCTTCGACAGAGGAGGCTACCAATGAGGCCAAAGAAGAGGATACC
Organism: Picea sitchensis; assembly: GCA_010110895.2. NCBI lineage: Eukaryota > Viridiplantae > Streptophyta > Pinopsida > Pinales > Pinaceae > Picea > Picea sitchensis. The sequence goes on along the minus strand of SNQJ01S0046644.1, from coordinate 25,263 downwards.
AATGAGGTTAGAGAGGAAGATATGGAAAAAGAAGAGGAAGAAGATACAATGGTAGAGGAGGAAGACCAACAAAATGTTTTAACTTTGAAGAGATAGAACACTCATTGTGATTTAGTACCAAGCCGTGCACACTATGTGAATATTTCCACAACATAAACCATGTAACGAAGGATTTCTTAGCGTTATTGGACAAATGGGAAGAAAATAAGGGGCATTATAAAATGGTGATTGTTGAGCCATGCGAAGACCAGAAGCTGAAAGAAGAGAAGATGTACAGGTGGTAAGACAAGGAGGAATCCATATAGGAGGCGAACTGGAGCAAGGAGAATTTTCAAGGAAGAATTTATAAGGAAAGATAAAAAAAACAATGCAAGCACCTCCTAAGTTTGATGTCGCGCAACAAAAGCAGTTCCTGTGTGATGCATAGAGGGTGCTAGAAGTGAACAAAATGCAATAAGAATTGTAATGCATAGCACAAAGGATGTCAGAAGAGGCCCACATGCATGAATAATTGCAATGCACAGTGCAGAGGGTGCTAGAAGAGGCTCCCGTGCATGAAGGAGTGAAACACGCAGTGTAGAAGGCACTAGAAGAGGTCTATGTGCACGAAGAAGTGAAATGTACAACACAAAGGGAACTATAAGAGGAACATGTGTGCAAAGTGTTGTAGCACACAACACAACGCTTACCCCAAGGCTAAATCAGAAAACTAAGTAAGTGACTTCTTGCATTGTTGTCTTGAAGTGTTGCATGATAACCCTATAGTTGCAAATAAATTGACCCACATGTTGACAAGATCTATGGATGAAGGGGAGACTCACACTATTATTTCCACCTCATTACCAAAACGATATGTGTGCCATGTAAGTAGGAGAAAGTGCACGGGGAGATAATTTAAAATAACAACTGATCTAGGGATTTATGAGATGAATGGTATCATGTTGTACCTGGGATTCAACATGAACATCTTGCTGAATAAATCTTGAGAGTTGATGGGTAAACCAAAGTTGGTGTAGTCCCCCATTCAACTAAAGATTTCAAATCAATGTAGAATTTACCCCATTGGCAGGATGGAACAAGTGGAAGTGAACATTGATGGGGTAAAAAATTTCAAGTGATCGAGATTACGAATGGATCAGAACCCTATCCATCTCTACTTGGCATTGACAGGGCATTCAATAGAAATGTTGTACTAAATCTGAAGCAATGGTAGATGTCCTTTGAGATATACACCATTTGCGTCATTGCACCATTAGATCAAAATGAGGGCGATAGATATAATGAGCCCGTGAATGAAGATACACATAGTTGGATCATAGAAAACATATACAACATCACATGATGCAAGAAATACTATGTGAATCTGATTCGATGATGGATTGAGCTAGAGAAGTTTCCATTCCTATGATATATATTCAGAGGATACAATGGAAATATGGTAGACTAAGATGTATGAGGTATCGACTAAGAGATGTGCACGAATCACTAAAGTAGTATGCTTGACCAGATCAGAGTTGTGTGACCTACCGAGGTTTGACGAGACAATCCCGATAGACACCTTCCAAGCACAAATGGAGAAGAGTGTGCTTGAGACCCAAAGGATACAGGCCATGGACTCAGTATCCAAAGGAAAAATTGTGAACTGGTGGTCGATGCACCGCTTAGATCTACAGGAATGGGTGCAAGTGGTGGGGTGTACCAAAGTAAGGTTCCAACCCATGACCGATTTTGAATTAATGAGCTGGTACAAGGGTCCGAAGATCCTCATGAAAATATTTATTTCCATGAGAGGCATTGGAGAGCCAAGAAGATTCCTAATACACAATGGGTTCATAGGTTTGTCCATACCATGGATATGGTACCCAGAAGTTGGTACATCCAGGAAGAGACGAGTAGGAAAACATGAGATTGGGAGAAAGTGAGTAGTCAGTTCTGCACACCATTCAAATTTACGTTGGATGTCCTTGTGTAGAGGGAGGTTTTGTTAAGAATCAAGGATTTCATCTTCCATCGACAACCCAAAGACAACGCACAAAATGTGGTCTGTGCATACCATAAGTCGATGGACAAATTGAATAATTCGTTCCACTTTTAGAAGGTTAACAATGATGATGCATAGGAAGAATACTCTGAGGAGTACAAGTCAATGAGATAGAAGGTGAGTGCATAATTCAAGGAAATGCCTCTAGTAGCACTACGCTAGACTATGAACAACCATTAAAAATAAAGAAACACAATATAGGAACATAAGAAGCGCCTAATATGGCCATCATTAATGACTATTGGGATAAAAAAACAATAATGCAAGTGGTAGACTTGTTGAAAGAGTATGAAGACCTGTTTCTGAGGTGTTTTTCAAAGATGAAGGGGATTGTGGGATATCTTAGAGAGATGAAGAATCATTTTAAGACAGATTCTAATCCAGTCAAGAAGAGACCATATCAACTGAACCTAGAGTACAAAGAGAAAGTGCACAAAGAATTGGATAGAATGTAGGAGGCAGGGATCATCGTCCTTGTGGAGGAGTTATATTGGATTAGTGCAATGGTGTTGCGACCAAAGAAGATGAGTGACCTAAGAATTTGCATAGATATGTGAAACTTAATATTTGCAACATGTTCTCATGATCCCTTTTCAACACCATTTATAAACGAGGTATTGGAGAACGTGGGTGGGCATGAAGCTTACTCATTCATAGATGGATTTTCAGGCTATCACTAGGTGTGGATAGTAGAAGAGGAAAGAGACAAGACAACTTTTGCGACAGAGTGGGGTTCTTTTACATACACGGTAATACCATTCGGCCCGAAGAATGCACCTGTGGTGTTTTCTAGAATTGTGATCGCAACCTTTAAAGATTTCATACATAAGTTTCCAGAGGTATACTTAGATGACTGGACATGTTCATCCTACTCAAGGACCTTATACAGACTCTATGATTGATGTTGGATACATGGAGACAATTCAAATCTCGTTAAAATTGAAAAAGTGCATCTTATGTACACAGTTTGGAGCACTATTAGGACATGTCGTATGCAGGGAAGGCTTGTTAGTAGATCAAGAAAAAATTGCAACAATAGTAGACATACTAGCCCCCACCTCTGTAAGAGAGCTATGCACAACTTTGGGACACATATGTTATTATAGATTATTCACATGGAGTTATGCAAAGGTTGTTGTGTCGTTGGAAAATCTACTACGCAAAGATACAAATTATATCTAGAACCAAGAATACCAGGAGGCGTTGGAATCGACGCAATGCTTGTGCATCCTAGATAAGACAACATTGATCACCCAATATGTTTTTCCAATAGTAATATTCTGAGAAGAATTACATGACCAAAAATCACGAAGGAATGGAAATTGTATATTCCCTACATAAATTGTGACATTACTTAGTCAACAGTCCTTTCAAGTTTTTTATTGACCATTCAACGCTCAAGTACTTGGTCAATAAGTCAATGTTGTGGGGGAGGATATACCGATGGATTTTGATTTTCCAAGAATTTGATTTTGAAGTAGTAGTCAAGCTCAAAAAACACAATGTTGGGCCTGAACATATTTTGAGGATAGAGTAAAGGGAAGTTGGAGGCAGTTTAGATGATAGAATCCTAGTTGCACAACTCTTCAGGGTCAAAGAAATGTCATATCAACTAGCATAGGTTGTGACTACTTAATAACAAGTCATGCATAAGAAGGATACACTCAGACACAATGAAGACAACTAGTAACCCGAAGCACTGATTACCAATTGATTGTTGGACATTTCTACAAACTTGGCACAACTAGGATCTTGCACAGGTGCATACTAGAAAATGAGTGTGACATAGTCTTCTATGAGTCAGATGAAAGTGTTGCGAGGGGGCACAATGCAAGGAAGGAAATTGTATAGAAAGTGTTGTGTGCAAGTTTATGGTGGTTGTTAGTGTCTGAAGAAGCTAAGGAATATTATAAGCGCTGTGACATTTTTTAATAGTTGGGAAGCCTTCCTGAAGAGATGAACTACTGCTTTTACCGGTCACAACACTAGAGTTGTTTGACAAATGGGAAATTGATTTTTTCGGCCCGATCAGTCCTCCTACACATAGAAATGATGACACATATGTTAGATGATTAATACCTTTAGAGGTTATTGGATGAGGTATTGGAACTTGAAGATGACTGACTCATTGCGAGTCACAACTAAATGGTCAAGAAGCAGAGACAAAAGGCCTGAAATGATCACAACATTCGGTGCAAGAATCTACAACCCAAATTTTTTGTATTGTTGTCACATGATTTATACTTGTGCAGATCCCACCACAAGATGCCCAAATCTTGCGTAACTATGGAAGAAACTTCCACTGTCACCTAAGTAGGATCTTCCCTCATTTTAATGACAGAGGAGGTCCACCACAAGGGAGGGTTCCCTAATGACCTCAAGGGATCAAATAACAAGTTCAGTATCCAAGTCTACCTCCCCCTATCTTGATCACCAATTAGTTGGTCTACGTCTAGAAGGGGGAGAGAGGTTGTAATGTAGTTTGTTGTACCTGCCTGGAACAAGAACACTTTGAAGCATATATATATATATATATATAACAAATTCCAAGCTAAAGTATGCAACAATGACCTCTTTTAGACACTAGACAAGTTAAGTAGCTATGGCTATTGAAAATTGCATCAGTAAACGAGTCTTGTAACAATACTGAATATTTTGCAACAACAACAACAATTAATGATCATAATTGTAGCAATTTAAGATGATAAGTAAGCATTCATCAAGCACTAAGTTATCCAATTGCTATAAGAAATTTTTGAATAAGTTAGGCCACCTTTAGATGAGTGTATAGAGAAATTTAATTTATTTTTAGATGGATGTAGAGAAATTTTATAATAGCAACAAATAATATTATAAGTTTTCTAGGGTTAGAGTTAGTAAATTTAGTAGATCACTTGAGAGAATTGAAAAAGGGGTTTTATCCATTGCTTTCACCACAAAAGTTTCTTCTATATTAGTGTCTTTACCACTCTAGAGGTATGTAGTCTCAAATGCATCCAAGCTTGAAGGTTGATCTAATTGAAACCAAGAGGTAGAGTCTAAACCCTAAGGTGCAATCACATTTGGTCCTTAGGATTTATACTTTGAGGAGAAGGATGTCTAGGGTGAAATAACTTTTGAGCCCTAGATATCGTTTCTCCCTTCTTGTAGCTTCAACTAGGTCAAAGATCAATTGTCTAGGGATAAAATCCTAAAGTGCTATCACTTTAGGGCTTTAGGGTTCTAACCCTAACAAGGACAATTCACAAATTTTGGACAAGTAAAACTTTGTGAGAGGAAGAAGAACTTATGTTCCTCTCTTAGGGTTTCAATAAACACGAATTCTTGCAACAAAATAGCAATTTCACCATTTACATCAAAATTATACCATAAAATTGCAAAAAATTACTTACTTTATCCAAGAAGACAAGAGTACAAAACCCTAATTGCAGAAATATCCATCCAAAATCAGAAAACCATCCACAAGAGACCATATCCAAGCATAGTGCATGAGAGAAAAAGACCAAGAATGATGAAATAGAAAATCACTAGAAGTGTTACCCAACAAATGGTGAGGAATGATGATGATCCAAATGAAAATGAGCGCTAGCCTTTATATATGAGCCTAGGCTAGTGCATTGTCCACATAACATGTAAATGTTTAATTAGAAGTGGGGACGACCCCTCATTTAACCCTTGCAAAGTGTAATAGATCACTACAAGGAGAACACCTTCTTGCGAAGGTTTTTAGGGAACCTTCCCAAAAAATTCTTCCCTTCTCCATTTATAGCGGAGGTTGCTAGTAGAGGCGGATGACCATAGGATTTTGCAATTTTTTTTTTTGGCGCACATTTATGGTACATACGCACTAGTGCATACCTAAAACGTACCACACTGATGCTTAAATGTTAAAACACATCGTCATTGTTCATAGGGGAGGTGAGTGACTATAGGTTTTTGTGGAGGTTTTTTTCTAGGTACGCCTTTAAGGTATATACTCACCGATGCATTCATGAAAAAGCACCGAGGTGACGATGTTCAAGTAGCACCACCACACTTTATAATAAAATTACATGCAATGAATAAATCACACTGGTGCCGTTGAATAACACACACCAGTGCGTCTAATTTTCGAAAGGTGCACCGTGGTAGGGTAAATAAAAAAATAATTACCAAACTGATTTTCATTGTTATAGTGCATCCCGTGCTTCCAAACTCTCAAGAAAGCACTAGGGCTCACCTTTCTTCCTTAGATGCCCTGTTTCCGGTGCTCTACACCGACTTGGATAGGTTGATTGGTGGATTACACACATTTCCAAATTTTAAAAATTACCACAAATTTTTATTTCCTCTCAATGGTGCAACCATGCCTCCTCGGGACTATAAGAGAGGACGTACATTATTTATTACCTTTCTATTTTCATTTTTCATCCAATCAAAATTACAATTTAGCTTGAAATTTGGCTTTTTTAAAACATTTTTTTCAATTTTGCATGATGCATCGAAAAGGTTCGGCTCACCCTGAAGCGGTGTGTACCGTGTTAAATACACAATGAGAACCACCACCAGTGAGTCCATATATATCCGCACTGGTGTCATTCAAGCTAGAGAACCATGATAAATTACTAAAAAAACAAAGTGGTGCATCCTTTAGAATGCCCCAAAACTGACAAAAAATGGGATTATACCCACACCGGTACATTACACTTCATTAACCACACCGCTAGCTCAACGATATATAAAGTTTAATATAGTGTTGCACCAATTTTAATCAATCGCACTAGGGCGTACCCAAAACATAATTCTCTAGAGTGTCAATGTTTAAATGCACTGCCATACTCAATAAAATTCAGGTAGAATCCCATTGTACGACCCAATACTGGTACATGTAGAATCCCTGCCATAATTAATAAAATAAAAACACGCACCGAATAAATCACACCAACATCGTTTAACATTATGCATCGCTAGAGTTCACTTAACTAATGACACCACTAATATAATGATTTATAAAATTTAATGTAGTAGTGCAACCATTGTTATCCAACACACCGGTATTGTATACAAAACTAGACTAGGACATATATTTCTCAAATTTTCATAGCGCGGTGTCTCATTGGATGCCTCATTGTCGGTGCTCTATCCTTTACAATGTGGTGCATCCTTCAGAAACCCCATAACCGACGTACAATGGGATTCTACTAGCACCAACACATTTCACTTCATTAATCGCACTGCTGGCTCAACGATATATGAAAATTTAACCTAGTGGTGCACCAATTTTAACCAACTAAATCAGGGCGAACTCAAAAAATAACGCCCCGACACGTCAATGTTCAAATGCACTTCCATAATTTAAAAAAAAATACACGCACCGACTAAATCACATGGGTGTTTTTTAACATTACACACCGATACACTTCACTTAACTAATGACACCGCTAAGATAACGATTTATAACATTTAACGTAGTGGTGCAACCATTGTAATCCAACACACTGATAATGTATATAGAAACACACCAACACATATAATGCACGAATTTTCATAGCGAGACACCTCTTTGTATGCCTCATTCCTAGTGCTCTAACCTTTACAATGCACCGAGGTACAAAATGTTGATGCTCCAGTATCATGGTGGTACCAGTGCATTAATAGTAACAGGTCACAACTGTTCAACTGCAATAATGAATTTTAGCTTAGCGGTGCCTATCGAGAGGGTACATCACTTAGGGGGAACTCTTCATTGTTACAATAGTTGATCCATCATTGGGATCATGCAAGACATGGGTTTAGGGTCGATCCCGATCTGTGGTATCATCCCATGGAGGAGGATGTCTATTTCATCACTGGGTTGTCTAGGAGGGGGGTGTATTTGCCCCATTTCCTTGCGCTACCGCTTGGTGTTGCAGGAGAGACCCAACTGGCATATGTGCAAAGATATGTTAGGCCGGGTATTTTTTCGACTTCAGAGTTCCAAGTTCGTGGAGGTTAGCTATGGATAGGTGCATTTTAGAGACATGACGTCAAATGCTTGTGTCATATTCTCTAATCCCTATCACAATATATCTTTGATGGACAATGCATTAGTTTCTCTATGTTGTATTATGTATCTATTTTATTGCAGGAGATTAGATTGATTAGGTGGGAGATCTTTTTTTGATATAATTTTCTCTTGCATTAGATCATTGTCACTCTATTTTGTCTGGGATGAGATTCTTCCCATTCGCGTCTGAGTTGTATACACTATTTTTTGAGAGGGTTCATTCCACTCGACCAACGGTACCCCGCTTTCTTGCTCGACCTATGTTTGATGCTCCTATGCAAATGTGGGGGCAGTTGATGCCCACGAGGGGCCATACCGAGTTTCCCATTATTCGTACAAGAAATGAGTTATTTGATTTATTGTCTAACGAGGATGATAATGTCCTTGATATTGTAGAGTAATCGTATGCGTGTATATATTGGAGAGGATGTATAAACATCTGATTTAAAACAGAGGAGTGAACATATGAGAGAGGTAATATTATCGTTATGTTTTGATCAATCTATTTGCATATTTTT